>QEPC01007512.1:8080600-8174433 GCA_003113815.1 Sphenodon punctatus
CTATGAGGCTTTGATGCCCTCAATGCCTTTGAACCTTTGCAGAATTATTTTTTGCACTCCCTATTAGGGGGTCCCTAATTGTACACCGGGTGCCTGTCTTCTCCGGCTGGAAACTGGATCTTTGTCTGTGAGAACCAAGTTGCTTGCTCTTCCCTTATTCCACTGGTTTAGGGTGGAGGGTATGCTGGAGGATAGGCTACCCCACTTGTGCTTTGAGGAAGCCACTTCTTGGGCTTCCTCTTGGCAATGGCGGAACAGGGTGGCATCCAACCTACATAAACTTGGACTGTCTATGTCACTCCTTAAGCCCTTATCTGCCGCTAAGAGAAAGCAGGTTACAAGAAAGCAGTTGGTTGATCAAGCTATTCAGGCAGATCTAGGGGCAATTCGATCCCTTTGTTGTGTCCCATTTTATAACTCATTCAAAAACACCTTTGGGTGTGACCCGTACTTAAGACTGTTAGAGGACCCGAAACTCCGGAGAGCCATGACATTACTACGGTTCGATCTACTCCCATCCCGTGTCCTTTTGGGGAGACGCAATGGCACTCCTTACGATGAAAGAGTATGTTGCTGTAACTTAGTCCAAATTGAGGACCTGCTGCACATACTTTTTCAGTGCCCTCTTGCATCATTTTTGAGAGAATTGCATCTGGCCCCCCTGGCTTGCTTCTCGCCCTCATTCTTCTCCGCTCCAGTTACTGCAATTTTGTTTGGGTTCAAACTCTGCTGAGCTAATGTATAGTGTTGCCAGTTTGGCTTTTAAGCTTAGTAAATGTTGAGCAGATTGATTCTAGTATGACTGAGGTCATCCTGGAATAGAGCCTGTTCGGTGGTTTACCTGTTCTGTATTTAACCCTGGGGTAAGTTAACTTGGTTTGTTTTGATATTTTGATATTCTGTGATTGGGTATTTTTTATTCCTTTATTTATTCTGGTAAAGGAGGATGATTGTGTTTTTGTGTTCTCTTGTTGATGATTTTGGAGATGGTCGGCTTGTTCACTAACTCCCCTTTTTGATTTTAGTTTATATTTATTGGTGTTTTATCACCTTGCATATTGTTTTAATTGATATGTTGCTGCTTGTTTTATTAGGTTTCTTTGTTCTATTGTATAATTTGTTTTAATTGCTTGACTTTATTGTTTGTTGTTTGCCATTGCAACAACTAGTTGTCATGCAATTTAATAAAATCTACCTCTACCTCAGGTAACCCCTCCTACGTTCCTTCATTCCACTTGGATTCCAGGGTTGTCAGTTTCTCATGGCAAGCTGTTTGTTTGCCACTGAAAGGAGATTGGGCAGCAAATTCCCAGAAGGCACTTCTTCAAATTCCTACTTCTGCCTCAAAACACGCTTGATCAACGTTTGGCTTTGCATGCAAGCGAGTCATGAAAATGCTGCTGAGGGTATCTGATAAAGCAGCAAAGCAGCTTGGGGGCATTTTGAAAAGGAAATAAGCTTCCGAAAAAATGGACTCAAAAGCCTTGAGAATTTAGGCCGGGGCTTTCCAGAGTGCTTAGCACGATATTTTCAAAAGCAGTCACCCAAGCGTCTTCACTTTCCTCCCAGGTGTTCGCTCTTATCTATAGACCAACCCTGCATTTATTCTGTTGATCGTTTGGTTACTGGTTTCCCCTCCCACAGTTAAATATTTGAAATGGTAATGACTCCTACAATCTATATTAATTATTTATAAACCACCAGCAATGTGCCTGCCACTGAACAACTATCAATTGGAAACAGGCCTCTGCCCCAGGGAGCTTACAATCTAGAACGGACAAGGGAGGGCAGATGAGGAAGAGGGGAACATAGGGAGAGACAGGGAGACATTCATGAAGCTGAAGAGCTGCAGGTGCAGCAGCTAGAGTTGCCACTTCTTCTGCTTTGACCCCGAGATTCCCATCTTGGCCTATGAGAATCTCGAGGTCAAACTGCAAGTAGCAGCAACCTTAGCAGCAGCAGCACCACGGAAACCTTGCCCAAGGAGCAAGGCAGGGTCGGGCTCAAGCAGGGCCAGTTAAGGCCACAGTTCAGACCCTGCAGGGAGGCCACTCCTGGTAGCCTCAAGTTGAGAGTTTCTGAGGCCCCAGGATGGGCTATTACTTCAGGGTGCTCTCCTTGCACATAACGTTCAGCCCTTGGGGTGGCTGCTTCCTGGGCACTCCCCCCCCTCCCCCCTTTCAGGGAATCACCAGTCCCCGAATCCCTCCTGCCAGTGGCGCGTGTGCGAAAGGGAGAGAGAGAGAGAGAGAGAGTTCGTGTGTGTGGGCAATGGGCACGTGGAAACTTAGGACACTTTGGGGTTTTGCATGCAAACCACCAGACTGCCGGTTGGCAAAGAGATGGGTCTTATGGAGGGCAGGGCAGGCCCATGTGGACACAGAGTTTAATTTTTGCCTTGGGCCCTGCAAATTCCTGCTGTCAGGAGTCTCCGACATGGCAGCAGAACTCCTTACAGCTACTGCTGCTGCTTCTTGAGGTAGGGGCAGGGCAGATGCTTCTGTGTGGCCTGGCCCAGGGTTCCCCCTGCCCCACCCTAAAGACCCAGGGGGTCCTGGGGAAATCTGGGTCCTAACTTACATATGCTGCTATCAATATGCAAGCCACCTGAGAGGAGACCAACGTTGTGCTCTGGAGTGTTACAATAACTGGGCCGGGATTGTGCTAGTTAATTCTAAATAATCTCTATTGATTTGCTTTCAGAGCTAGTAAAACCTGAAGATTCCCCCCCTGTTCTTTCCATTTGTTCCTGTTTTACATTCGTCGGGGGCAACGAGCCATTCTAGTGCAAAGAAACAACCTGTTCCCTTCGGAGGATTTGCTGTCACGTCCTGAGGTAATTCCCCCCCCCGCCCCTTCACCTTCTGTTAAACCCAGCCAATATACCCAAAAACCTGGACACAAAAACCACCACCTCCGGACGGTGACAATTGGCAGGGTCTTTTAACAAGGGGGCGGGGTGTGGGTTGATTGGGAAGGAATGTGCATTCATCAAATGCTTCTTGAAATTGGGCAGATTCTGGCAGAGACGGTATCGCAGCAAAAAGAAAAAGAAAAGAAAAGAAAAAGGTGCCCACACCAAGCAGTCCGTCAACGAGTGCTCTGTTCTGCTGCACCTGCTGCTGGATGGGAGCCATCGCTCCATCCCCTGCATCTGACTTGGCTGCTTGAGCCTCTGAGGGATGGTGTGTTAGCTAATGCTTTCAAACGGCATGGGATCCCACCCCAGTTTCCCTCAGGAACACTGCAGGTTTCCCTCAGTGTTACAGTGCGATGGCAATCGGTGACGTCTGAGCAGATCTACCATGCGGTAACCCAAGAGAATGGTCAGCCTCTCCTCTCCCACCCACCACCCCACTGGCTCCCTCTCCCCTTCCCCTTGTCTTACCTACAAGGCTCTTTGTGGTCTTCTCCCCACATCTTTCTGCACTTGTTTTCCATTCCCACCCGCGAGCTTTGTTCCTCCTCTGCTGCCCCCCAAGTCTCATGCACCTCAAAATATATTCAACCCTTTCCATGCACCCCCTTGTACCTCCCTCATGGTGCCCATGGTTTGGAGGGTGCACAAATGCAGCTGCATCCTCCAGTGCTGCTGAAAAGAGAGGAGAACATGGAGCGGAGATATGGAGAGGAAGGGCATTGCTCCCCACTTGCTTCTAGACGGCCTCTAACCACCATTACATCTTCTGCACCAGAATCCAATCCAACCTAGCTAATTCCAATGGCATACCTTTCAACCCCAGAGTAAGGGACAATGGGCATTTTTACATATGCCTTAAAGTGCCGGATTTTTCAATCTTCTGGGTTTACAAGTCCACAAGTAAGTTCCAGATGCATTTTCACACAGACACTGTCGTGACGTAGCCTAAAGTAGCCACAGCTGTAGATGTGAGGGGCTGCCATGGAAACCAAGTGACCACTGCTGCCTGGAGCAAAGCAGTTTACCAGGAGAGCTTTTTGTTTTTACACACAAAAGTTCTGGGAGAAGTTCTACACAGACGTTCAAAGCACCAGATGTTTAAGATCTGGGTGAGTGATTTAGATACGCAGAAAGTTCAGGATAGAACAGTAAACATGCAGGAGAAATGTGTGTGTAAAAACACCCAGTGACTCTCAAAATGCAGGACAGTGAGGGACTAAATTTGTAATATATGTATATATTTTTGTATTTGTTTTTATGACAAGAGCCACGCTCAGCCTTTGGGGATAAGGCAGGATTGAAATTGAAATAAACGAACAAATATTTAATATGCAAATTCTAAGTAGTTCATTGCTTAACTCTGAGGCTGGGCTGAAGGGGGGTGGGGAGAAATCTTACGTTCAGGGCTCTCCTATCCATACAGTAACCTCTCTCAGAAGCCAGACGATCCCTTGCCCTGCCAGGTTTTATGTCCAAGCTCTATCCCAGAACTTCGTTTCACTGCTTGGCCTCCACACCCCCACACTAAGGGAATTTTACAGTTTACACAGCCCTCCTCTCCCCAATAAAGCTTAAAGAATCACATCATCAACAGCTGACAAGGTCCAGGTCTGAAGCCTTAACCTGCTGATTCTCCCGCCCGCCGCCCCGCACAAGAGAAACCATTAGAAGCTATAGCTTCACAAGGATGTTCCCAAGGAGAGTATGTTGATTGTGGTTTTTTGTTTGTTTTGTTTTTAAAAGTAAAACAAAAATTAAAAATGTCAAAGACTGCAAGGAGAAGAGTAATTAAGGAGAGGACCTTATCTATAGCATGGGAGGGGCTGCTTTTTGAGCTTCCCTGGAGAAACCTGCTTGGCACTTTCAGGTTGGAAAATCCAACTCATTGTCCCCATTGATAGCTTGCAAATTGCTCTCCTTCACCCCTCCCTTTCTAGCGTGGGGGGATGTAACAGCATTTTCCCCAGGACAGATAACAAGAGAGGTGTGAAATAAGGGACGTCCTGAAAAATCTTAGACACGTGCACCGTTAGTCTTACGTTAGCCTTGACTCAAGAACACTTGTGAAAGGAGAGCTGTCTTCACAGAAATTCAGTCATTGGCTTTTGTGAAGAAGCTACCAACGTCAGGGGGTGAGGGAACAGGCACCGGCCCTTTGTTAGCTTGGCCCATCACTCTTGACTTTGCCCTCTACTGGGGTTATAAAACTAACAGCCCCAGAACTCCAGGCAATCTGCTGCCAGCAATGAACGATGTAGGAGCTCTGGCCAAGCAGACTCATACTGGGAATGGTCTACTATGCTGTGGGGATAGTCAAGAGAGGTGGCTCTAGTTTAGAGAAGCAGCTAAAATTCCCACTCCCATTGTAGCAAAGCAGGTGACAGAGACACAGCACTGCCCAGGAGTGGAAGCTTGGCGGTTACAAAGGGTCAATGAATGCCAGAGTGGAGGAGGTTTGGGGGATGTGGATATTTTCACCAAATACTTGTTTTATACAGAGCAATGAAGAGACTTAGGGTAATTTCAGACGTTACGCCACCACGGTCAACCACGATGAATCCCCCCGTGGTGATCATGGTGGCGTAACGTCTGTTGGGCCAAAAAGAGATTCCCGCCAGATGTTCACCCCCAGCGGGAATCGCTTTGACCACGCTTCCAGTCCTCCGGCCGCCTGGAGCTCCGGAAGTGTGGTCAAAGTGATTCCTGCCGGGGGTGAACACCCGACGGGAATCACTTTTTGGCCCAACAGACGTTACCACGGTCAACCACGGTTGGTTCACCATGGTAATGTCACATGTGTTACCGCCCCATGGCCCGGAATCAGCAGACGGTACCGACGCCGATTTTGGGCCGTGGTCCAGACCCCGGGAGCGTGGGGGGCGGGGCTGTGCAGTCGCATGTTGCGCCGCATGGCCCTGCCCTCTCCACCTGATTTCCCTCCAGAATCTGTTGACCGGCCGGCGCGATTACAGAGGGGGGCGATTTCATGATTCCGTGCCGTGGCACGTCTGAAATCACCCAGAGTGTCCATTTTTGTTCTTTACCAACCTGAGCATGACTTGAACAAGTATCCTATTACCCATTGTCCTATTCCCTCAGCCAGACAATCTCCTTACTCTTTTTAAGTCTTTTAAAGTAGAATACGCCAATTCCTAAGTAATCGGGGGGGGGGGGGGTGAGAATGTGTCCTGCTAAAGTTAGGTTTATTCTCCGCTCATGTGGATGGAGAATGTGTCACCCCCAGCTCCTGTTTTCTATTCAGATGAGAAATTCCTACTTCAGTGAAGTTGGGTCTGGTCAGCATGTATCCAGCCATGGCTCTAGAGACATGGAGGATCATCAGTAACTGAAAAAGTATAGGTTTTAGTTACTGTGATTTTTTTAATCACCTCACATACACACAAGCAAATACAGTTCTAGAAAAAGATATCCCAGTTGTTGAAGAAGCAAAACCAGTGCAAGAAGTATGGCCCTTGGGTATGACACTTTAGAAGTATGGCCACTTGACAGCTAAGGCCCTTGGGGAAATCATTTCAAGGATTCATAGGCTTAAACATAGCATTGTATTGGCTAATTGGCCCTTGAAGTTATTTGCAAAAGCAACTCTCTTAAAATGACATTGTTACGTTCCCTGTCTCGGATTACAAAAAAAGAAAAAGAGAGCGAGAGAATCCTTTAACTTGCCCCAAACACAATGTGGGATCTGAACATCAAACGGAACTCTTTCCACGTCTTATATAATCTCTCTAAATTGGTGCTGATCTTTATATAAGCAAGAGTCTGCAGTTAGAGGACAGCTGACACATGCATCATTAAGGTAAGACACAAAACTGAGGTTTCCAACTTACAAGCATTAAAATCAGGATGACAACTGTCACATCATGGGTGATGATGGGGGAGGCCAAGGCTTGATTTGGCAGGGGTGGAGAGGGTAGGCTTGCCAAAATTCAGCCCTGGCAATTCAAAGGGGCGGGGGCGCTAAGCCCTGGGAAATGTTCCCAGTAGACCTCTGTTCTGCCTTGACCATGCCCCTGCTCAAACCCTTTGCCAAGGCTCATGCTAACTGATTACTCAGCCTGACTTGCACTCTAGTGTTTGTGACTACGCCTCCACTCAAACCCTGTGCTGATGCCCATCCTAACTAACTACCCGGCTTGACCTGCGCTCTACCTTGACGATGCCTCCCAACTCACTGGTCAGTAGGTCCACTATTGTTTATTCATTTAAATTTAGTCTCCACATGGGACAGAAGTCAAACTAGAATAGTATCATCGTGGGCTCTTCTTCTGACCTGAAAAATCTATGAAGTTATGAATAATTGCCTACATTAAGTTATTAGAAATTGCTATTGATTATTTGGTTATCATCCCTCCCCAAAGGACTAGAGTGTCAAGCCACAGCTAAGCAACACGAAACAGCTGCTTCTAAGTATTGCAGTATGTCAGCATCTGGATCCCAGCCACAGCAAATGAGACGTGCAGAAGGAAATGTAGGCTCATTACCAAGGGACAGATCCCAGCCTCTCAGGGATGTAAACACGGCTGAGGATTCTTTGGTCATTGACATGACAGCCAGCTGATCTTGCATCATCCTGTGCTTTCATGATGATTAGCATTGGTGGAGTCCTTAGGCTTCTGGTAGGCCTCAAACTAGATATATGCCAGGACTTGTGGCATGTGGACAACACACAGAAAACCAACATCATCATCTCCTAAAACCAATGCCAACAGTACATGGGAATTTTTGGTAGCTCACTTAAGGACTACGAAGAGTTGAGTGAGACTGGTTATCAGCAGGGATGAAGCTACAGGTGGGGCAAATGGGGAAAAAAACCCAAGACATAAAGAAGACCCAAAAAGGGAAACCCCATTAGGATATCAAAATGTCTTGCTCTTTGTAACAGGGCAGAATCCCTGTGAGTGACTGGACCCTTAAGGAGATGCACCTCCAGGCCTAATGGAGGGGCCAGCTGGGACTGGACATGGCAGGGCCAACCGAGGGTGGAAGCTCTGCTTCAAGGACTGAACAGCCAAAGAGGGAGGACTGTTCTTGTGGGCTAGGAATCTGGCTGCAGGAGGAATTCAGTGCCTGGCCACAGAGGCCCCAAGAGAGCCAGAGGGGAAACCTACCTATACAGACTGGGCTTAGCCAGCCAAAGGGTGATGCCTGGCTGATGGACTATGTATGGAATGGTGGAGAACTGTAAATAGGGCTGAAACAAAAATAAATTTCTCTCTCATGAAAATCTCGCAAGAATTGAGAACCGTCACAGAGATCTCAGGACGAGCTTGATAATGGTTTGATATCTCGGTTGAGAATTCCCCTCAATATACCGTTCGTTTACCATGTACTGCATTCTTCCCGGTAACGTGCATGTGCAGAATAGCCGCGGTGCACGTGCATTACCGGGACAAATGGGCTACGTCGTAAACGGTAACTGCAAACAGTATATCGAGAAAAATTTTTGGACGAGAAAGGGTCGGGAACTGGTATTTTCTTGATTGTTGATTCTTGCAAAAAACGAGTCAAGAACCAGGCTTCTTGGTGAGAATTGCAAGGAAATCAAGATCCAGTTTCATCCCTAAAATAAGCTAAGCGGGAAAGCTGATTCCCATGTGTTTTGGACTGATTAAGAAGGGATCCTGCAGGGACTTATCCCAGGCCACGCGTACGCTACTACACACTCTTTTTCCAGAGCTGCTTGTGCCTTCCTTCTTTTCCAGAGCTACTTGTGCCTACTAGACAGGAGCTAGTGCCGTGGCTGTCACTCCATCCTCAGTGCCTCACCTACTGTACCCCAGCAGTCCTTGTGCCCTGGCCTGCTCCAGTGCCTTGCTTCCCCTCCATGCCCTGGCTTCCCCCCATGCCCACCCAGTTGGTAATTTCTCTTGCCCCTGAGCCCTATTAAAACTAGCTACACCACTGGTTTTCAGTGTAACTATTTGCCTTTTATTAATAATCATTTTTAGTGCACTTGCAGCATTCAATGTGCTTTATAGTCCTTATCTAGTTTACACTCCCAACAGCCCTATGAGGTAGGTTTTATTATGATTCCCATTTTACAGTTAGAGAACTGAGGCTGAGTGCACGCAACTTGGCCAAGGCCAACCAACAGGTTCATGGCTAAAAGGGAATTTGAACCCTGGTCCAGCATCTCCAGGAGCAAATCTAACACATTATCCACTAGACTACCATGATGCCCATGTTTACTAGCCACAGACATACTCTGTGGAAGGTTCCATTTTGGGCTCATCCTCCCAGGTGAAATGCCACCACCTGACCTTCAGTATCTTTCATGTTGCCAAAGGAGAGCCAAGCCAAAGGAAGCTTAAGTGAATTAGCAGCACAAGGAAATTAATGAGCAGGAAACAGATGCTTGGGATAGCTTGAGACCAACCTTTGAAGAAACTAAAGATTGGTTTTGCATACTTATAGGCGCTCCTTTTTCAAAACCGAGTGCTTTTAAAATTAATTTTGTCACCGAGATAGAAACATGCGTCACATCCCTGTGGGATCGCCAGATCAACGTTTCAGAAATGACAGACGCTATGGATCTGCGGAGCTCTGAAATAAGGGACCTCCTATAAACTGCCCATAAGGCCTACTGCTACATTTAATGGCTGGCTGCTTATTATGCCAAGCTAAACAGTTTTGCTAGCAGGCCTTGAGAGCACCTAAGTTGGTTCACTTGACATTGCTAGCTTAAGAGAGAGAAATGAGGAAGAGGTAGTTAGTCTGACAATATTAATTAATTATTAATTATTATTATTATTATAAGCATTTGTATAGCGCCAGCTGTGTACCTGGCACTTTACAGAACAATAAGATAGACGTGGTCCCTGCCTATGGCTTACAATCTAATAGACACGGAGGGGGGAGACAAAGAGAGGGGACATAGGGAGAGACACGGGATAAATAACATTCAAGCGGATGCGAGGTCTCAGGTGCACGTGCTTGGTTGGTTGCAGTTAGGCATGAGCCTGCAGGGAGGGCAGACAGTAAATATTGAAGGCAAGTTCTAACAGGCGTCGGGAAAGGCAGCGAGGAAGAGGTGGGTTTTGAGGAGATTTGAAGGTGCGGAGGGAGGGAGCAAGGCAGATGTGGGGAAGGAGGGAGTCCAGGCATGGGGGGCAGCAAGGGAGAAGGGACGAAGGCGGTTAGGGGAGCAGGGGAGACGAGGGAGGGGGCAGAGGAGGAGTGAAGAGTGTGTGCAGGAGTGTGTAAGGAGATTAGGGCTGAGAGGTAAGGGGGAGCCAGGTTGTGAAGGGATTTGTACGTGAATACCAGGAGTTTGTGAAGGATGCGTTCAGGAAGGGGGAGCCAGTGAAGTGAGGAGAGGAGAGGCTGCACGTGGTCGAAGTGACGGGCTGAGTGGATGACCCTAGCAGCAGAGTTTTGGATGGAGATAACGGGGGAGAGATGAGAGCGGGGGAGGCCAGTAAGGAGGAAGTTGCAGTAGTCAAGGCGAGAGATAAGCATGGCGTGAACAAGGGTTTTGGCTGAGGAAACAGAGAGAAAAGGGGCGAAAAACAAACAAGCAATAATACAATAAGATTATACGTAAAGCTTTTATAGGATGTATAAAAGTTTATACATCATACAAAAATAATAAAATAAAAGGTTATACGTATTATAAAAGCACTGATTAAATAAATGAGAGTTTACCTTATTTAGGTGAAAATACAGTAGTTACAGTAAGCTAGAATTAGCTTACCAAACAATTGTAAAGGCCTACCATAAACATGATTCCGGTAACAACATGGTCTATAAAAATGCCCTAAGCAGAAGGCTGGCCCGCTGTGCTGCTCAACACCCAGAGTCCTTGATGGCAGAAAACTCCTTGCTTCTATTCCTGTTTTCTTCAGAAGGTAAGCTGAACCACTTCAGGGGAACTGATGGCCATTCTTCTCAGGGGGTTGGCCTTACTCTAGACTATCTTTCCCTAGAATTGAAGGGACATTTATGCATTATCTTACTTTGCTGCATGTGGCAGGGACATGCTTGCCTATGGTGAGTCCTGGCAGGATCAGGGCCCCAAACAGTCACTCGCTTCAGGGAATTGGCTCCAAGTCCTTTCAATCACCGTTTCACCCCCCAGACAGTCTCTATACTAATTTTTCCAGGCATTGCCCTCTGGCTTCTCCAGTTATCTACTCCCTTTGGCCAGGCGCAACTCTCTGGCTTCTACACACAGTTAACTGGGTTCTCTGGGCCAGGCAAACCCCTCTGCAACCCAAGTATACCCCCTTGCTCAAGCAACACCCTCTGAGTGTCAGTCCTGGAAACACAGTCCCTTCTACTGAGCTCTCTCTAACTTTTCAGTCTCTCTGGACTGGCTTAGCCACACCCTTCCCAGCTGCCTCCTCTTAGATGCTGTCCTACGCTTTCCTCTGCGCCTGCAGCCCTGTTAACCCAGTCCCCTGGCTGGTGCTAGCTCACTCTTAAAGGGCCGGTGGCCCACAGGAACTCTGCCCCGGTATACTGCACTCTTCCAAATAATACCAGGTACCAACCTAACCATTTAATGTATTACCGGATTAGGTTTCTCACCTACTTTCCTCTACATTCAACTTGTCTTTTGCTCAGTGCTTAATTTAGTAAAAAAATGAATTGCCAGGACCCAAACCTGCCTCACAAGCCACACCCGCTACCCCAGAACTTGCCAGAACCAGGAAATGAACTCTAGTCTTCAGCTAGTCATCTAATCACTAGACTAACCTGCCTCTTTACAGCTGAATATAAAACAGGAGTTCTTGTGACTGAATCTATAGGTTGACCAGTGCAGGGGATGGCACACAGAAGTCATTAATAAAAGCCAAATAAACCATGCAGGGTTCTTGAGACTTTCATTTCTGACCCTGTAATGGCCAATATTTGCCTTTCCCTGGCCTTTCATATTTCTGGGTGCACACTCCTAAGAGGATTTCCCAGGACTCAGCCCCTCCCCCCTAAATTTAATTTCTAAGGCTGAGCCCTGGCAAGCCCCACCCCTCCAATGAAGCCCTTATTTTGCTCCAAACATTATTCTATTACTTGATTGTTCGCATGATGAAAATAATTATTTTTAGTAACATTTATTTCTTTTAAAACCTCTGACTCTGCGTGGATTTCCTTTGTGGGTTTAAGGGGGCGGGCGGGCAGTCAGTTGAATCTAGGTTGGGAATTCTTCCCAGAAATTCCTACAGCCCACTATGTCCTATGGAGTGGTAGGATGCCTGCTATGTTCCACAGAGCTGTGGGGCTCTGAAATAAGGGATGTTTCCTTGAAATAAGGAACTAATCCTGCTTTATTCAGAATGGGCAAGCAGTTTCCTATAAGAACCCTTACTGGTATGGGTGAGCCAACTAACTATTTGTGTTGACATTCTATAGTAATATACAAAGCTCATCTAACCATCATGATTCCCTTGAAACTGGGGGTGCGCGTGCGTGTACACTTTCAGAAAGGAAGCATCTTTCTATTTGGAGTTTTCCCAGTGCCTGGCACTTTAGAAATGTTGTCATTTACAGTGCAGTCCTCTCACTTTAAAGTCAATAGAAGTGTTTCCATTAACTTTAATGGAAGCAGGCTGCACCCATTCTCTGTTTAATTTGGCAATGCCATATCAGATTCTTTTTATAGACAGGAGCATTCCTGAAAGAGGAAACTGGTGCTTCTGAGAAATCAGCCCTCAAATCAATTCCCTAAATCCACAATGAAAAAGCAGAGAGATGACCATGCCACATTTTATTATTAATAATAATTATTATTAACAAACATTTATATAGCGCCAGCAGTGTATCTGGCACTTTACAAAGTAATAAAATAGACACGGTCCCTGCCCCTAGGGCTTACAATCTGAGAGACAGGAGCTGGGGGAGAGACTTAGGAAGGGGAACAGAGGGAGAGACAAGGGGTCTAACATTCATGAAGATGCGAGGTCTCAAGTGCACGTACTTGGCTTGGTTACGATGAGAATGACAGCAGGCAGGTCCATGTTGCAAGGATAAGGGTAAACCGATCGTAGGTATAGGAATAGTGGCTCAGCAGGATAAAGAGTCAGACAGAGCAGAGCGAAAGAGGTGAGTTTTAAGGAGAGATTTGAAGGTATGAAGGGAGGGGGCAAGGCGGATGTGGACAGGGAGGGAGTTCCAGGCATGGGGGGCAGCAAGTGAGAAGGGACGAAGACGCTTAGGGGAGCAGGGAAGGAAACTTTTATGAAACATAAGTCTTCAGTGAGCATCCCCGTGATAAAGATCTGAAGACAGAAAAGAATGATCAACTCCCAATTCCTAAAAGGGACACTAAAACCTAGTAGTTTGAGACCTGAACTGGCCACTGGCGATAGACTGTACACACCAACCTTCAGCTTTAAAGCACATTCCAATATAAAGGGGAAAAAAAATGGATATAAAGAGGTTTGCATGAGTGGATTTTTGTGACTAGGGCAAACATTTTGATCTGCTGCAGCTTGGACATCCTTTAGCCAAACTTTACGCAATTCAGCCACAACGCACAAGTGTCCTCACGGATCACACTTGCCGAAGTTTGAAACCTTAGCACATTTATTTCCAGATTTAGAAGCATTTAAATTGTAGTGATTTTAATGCAAATTTTTCTCAACTCCACAGCCGACTGCCGCAATTGCCCGATGCAAAGGAGGTCTTTGTATGGCGAATGCTTACGAGGAAAGCTATCTTTGTTCCCATATACACTGGTAGGGGAGTGCTGCAAAACAATTGGGAAAGCCAGAGAAGTGACAACTCTAGCGTCGGGTCACACAGGGCCAGCATGGAGGAACAGTCTTGAGCCATGGTGCTGAATGAACCCCCACAGCCACAGCCCAGCCGCACAAGATGGCGTCATCCAGAATCCCCCTACGCCCCAGAGAAGTACTGGGCATCAGGGGAACCTGCAGGATTAAAGTCAAGGGGGAGGTTCTGACTTGACCATGCTCCTTTCCAAGTATTGTGATGTCACAATGCCTGGGAAAGGGGGGTGGCCATGTCAAAAGTGTGGGCAAGAGTGGCCTTAGAATTTGCAGGGCCCAAGCATAAATAAAATGTGAGGGGCCTTGTGACCCCCCCACCCCATCAGGGGCACCCTCTGCAGGACCCTAGAAATGGCCATGTTTGGAACCCCACTGAGAAGGAGAGGGGACCCTGCTTTGGTCAAAATGGGGTCCATTGTGGGGGCTCACCAGAAGCAGAGATAATAGAAGGGTCTGGGTCGCTTGCCCTGTGGTGAGGCCATGCTGGGGGAGCTCTACCCTGACCCTCCCCATTCCCAATGTGGCCCTGTCCGAATGGCTCAAAAGAGGTGGGGCCAGGCAAGAGTCAGGGATTTGAAGACCTCAAGACGGGAGCCAGGATTCCAGGACACTCTGGGCTGACTTATTTATCAGCCTGAGGGGTGGGGGGGGGGGGGGAAGAAATGGAGAGCAGCAAAATTCTTTTGTCCTATGCCGCAAACCAGCCAGCGCCAACACTGACTGAAAACGGGACACCCTATCCGGTTTTGGATCCAGATTTGAAGCAAATCAAAGTTCTAGTAGCGTTTGTGTTCAGGATTTTGGGGCATCTCAATTGAGTTACACAATCCATGCCCCGTCTACAGTCTCCCATCCAAGAGTGCTGGCAGAATTATGTTCGGGGGGCAGGGGTGGGAGAACCACTTTGCCCCACCCCTTTCTGACGTGGCCGCGCGTCCTTCAGAGCATCATCATGATAATAAAGAAAGAAGAAGTTTATTGCATGGCCATTTGGGGCCTTTGCAAACCAGACATACACACGTCCGGCCTGACCCAAACAAGAATAAATAAATATAAAATACATCATCATGATGTCACGACACTCAGAAGGGGAGGGGCCTGCAATTGCATCCCCCTTGTGCCCCTCTCTTGGCACCCAGGCTCCCATCCTTCTGGGTGTTGAGATCCAAGGATATGGCCCGTGCCATCCCTAACTCAATGTGAATCCCTGCAGCACCTTAAAGCGGGGTTCACTAGAGTGACTAAGTGCAAGATTTTCAAATGTGATGAGTGTTTGTGGGTGCCTTGGTTTTTGGAGTGTCTAACTTGAGGAACTTGATTTTCAGAGGATGGAAACTTATTATTAACTATTATTATTATTATGAGCATTTATATAGCGCCAGCAATGTACCTGGTGCTTTACAAAGAATAAGATAGACATGGACCCTGCCCGAGAGCTTACAATCTAAAGACAGGGGGAGAGGAGACAGGGAAGGGGGAACAGAGGGAGAGACAAGGGATGCGACCTTCATGAGGATGCGAGAGCTCAGGTACACGTTCTTGGCTTGACTGCAGTACTTTAAATAATAATAAAAAGAAGTCAGCCCTCCTTTAAGTTGTTTTAAATTAGGGACCCCAAACTGAGGTATGCCAAGCCTTTAATCGCTTTTAAATTCTTGACCTTCACAGCCTCGTAATCCCACCTGATTTACTGGGTCTCTCATGCCCTGAAGGATAAATTCCACTGAATTCCTTGAAAGGACTCACTTCTGGAAAGTAGTCAGGGGAATTTGAAAATTACAAGAGTCTTTAGCTTCAATGCTGGACCAGCAATTAATTGAAGCATTATACAAGGACTGCAAAATTTCCACAAAACAAATCATAACTTGAACAACGGTGAAAACACAACCCATGTATATTTAGGGACAGATTGACGTGTCCTCAAGAGGAAAGCCGGCCAGCAAAGAGCTGAGAGGAATTTCCCCCGAATCAGACATCGGCTCAGCTGTGTGAGAGAGAAGTAGTCAGATTTTCCAGGCTGGCGACTCCTGTCTGTTGTTGGTTTTGAAACCAAGTAATTTCCTCTTACCACATCACCAAGTTGCCTGTGGAGAAGCTGCCATTACAGGAAGTGAAACTAAGAAATAAAAATCAGTATGCTACTTGCCCCCCACTGACTTTAAGGTTAAGCTCAGTAGCCCCTTCTTCCGATAAGGGACACCCCCCTAGCCCTAAGCGGGGGGGGGTGAGTTTGTGTCCGCCCTCCCCCGAACAGGGTGCCGGGTGGGGAGGGGGGCAGGGGTTTCCTTTGCCCTCCCCCGCCTGTCCGTTCAGCGATGGCACCAGGGGGCCAATAGGGGAGAGAGGAGGGGCACCTGGTTGGGGGCGTAGATGGGTATATCTACCTGTGCCGGCCAGGTGCTTCCTCCTCTCTGTAATTATCTCTTCTCAGGGTGGGCGGATACCCAAGAATGCGCCCATTTAATGGATGTGTTAGCTACGGTTGCGGGAGAATTGGGAGTCCCACTAGCAGAGGAAAAAAACGAGGGCCCCGCAACACGCATCTCATTTTTAGGGATAATTATTGACACAGTGTCTTGCACGTCTAGTCTCCCACCAGACAAACTGGCCACATTGCAGGGACTGATCACAGACACTAGAGCTGCCAAAAAGGTGACGCTGAGGGCACTCCAAACTTTACTGGGTCACCTCAACTTTGCATGTTGGTTGTAGCCCCGGGTAGGGCGTTCTGTGCGCGGCTCGCCAGAGCAACCGTAGGGTTGTCAGCTCCCCACCATCGCGTACGCATAACTAAGGGGATCAGGGCGGACCTCCTGGTATGGGTTGCATTCCTTCAGAACTACAATGGGATCTCCTTGTGGTGGGAGGTGCGGCTACTTGAAGCCGACATGCAGGTGGTATCCGACACTGCCGGTCGGATTGGCTTTGGAGTGTTCTTTCAGGGTAGTTGGTGCGCCCAACGATGGCCACTGGACTGGGCGGCAAGCAACATTGTCAGGGACATAACATTTCTAGAACTCTTCCCACTCCTGGTAGCGTTGGAACTCTGGGGCCATTGCTTCAGGGCCTCTCACATATGCTTCTGGTCTGATAACCAGGCGGTGGTGCAAGTGATCAACCACCAGTCCAGTAAGTCCAGCAGAGTTATGGTCCTGGTCCGCTGGTTTGTGCTGAAGTGCCTCTCCATCAATATGTATTTTTCTGCCAAATATGTACCCGGTGTTCACAATGAGATTGCTGATTCCCTATCTTGCTTTCAGGTGGAGCGATTCCGTTCCCTGGTGCCCGGCGCCAACATCGACCCAGAAGCGATGCCGGAGGCTTTGTGGAAGCTTGGGAACGAAGGATAGACGAGGGCGTTAGAGCCGCCATGTCAGACTCTACGTGGTGAGCCTATGTGTCTGCGTTTCAGGAATTCCGCAGTTTTCTCTCAGCCCACGGGTTGCAGGAATCTTGGCCCATCCCAACCTGTCAAGTGGAGTGGTTTGCGACACACTTGAACAGCCGGGGGTTGGCGCCTCGTACCATTCGGTGTCGTTTGGCGGCTATTGCCTTTTTCACCAAGGCTCAGGGGACTGCCGACCCGTGTGCGAGCTATCGTCTTCGCAGGGCTGTCGACAGGTGGGCCAGGGAGCGGGGCTAACAGAGTGATACTCGCCAACCAGTTTCGGTTGACACACTGGCTCGTTTGTCAGCAGCACTGCCCCGCATTTGCTCGTCCCCATATGAGGGGTTACTTTTCAGAGCCGCCTTTTCAATAGCATTTTTCGGGGCATTGCGTATTAGCGAGCTGGTGCCCTCCTCACAGGGAGATCGGAGGGGTGTGGCCCTCGACATCAGGGATGTAACTTGTGCCCCATACGCAGGGCCCCGAGGGAAACGCGGGTCTGCGAATCGCAGATTTCCCGCGGAATTCCCCTCCCCCCGCAGAATCTCCTGCCCCGCTTACCCCAGCGCAGAATTTCCAGCCTGCGCTGCGGGGACGCGGGGCAGGAGATTCTACGGGGGAAGGGGAATGAACAAACCCTCGGGGCTTCCCCTCCCCAGCCTCCCCACTTGCCAGGGCCCTTTAATTTGCTTACCAGGGATGGCAGCAGCAGCTGCTCCGTCCAGCGCGCTCTTTTCCTGCTCGCACTTCCTGGCCCCTCCCGACGGGGCTCTCAGGGCGACGCAGCCAGATGACGTCATCCGGCTGCGTCGCCCTGAGAGCCCCGTCGGGAGGGGCCAGGAAGTGCGAGCAGGAAAAGAGCACGCTGGACGGAGCAGCTGCTGCTGCCATCCCTGGTAAGCAAATCCTTTGGGGTTTTTTTGGGGGGGTGGGGGGTGGGAGTCAAGCACGCCCCAGCAGCTGGGGAGGGCAAGCCCCGGCAGCTGGGGAGGGGAGGCCCTGAGGGTTTACCAGTGCGGGGGGAGGAGGAGGCAAACCAAGCCCCCCCCCCCGCATGGTAAATCGCGCCGAGGCGCAGAATTGGCCCCTGACTCCCGTGGAATTTTAAAAAAAATTCCGCGGAAGAATCGGGGCCCTGCCCATACGCTATCATTATCACAATTTGGCATTCTAAGACCGACCAAGGGGGGGAGGGGCCATCACTTGACGCTGCACCGAGCCACGCTAGGGCGAGTGTGCCCAGTGGCGGCGATGGCGGAATATTTGCAGGTGCATCCGCTGGTGGAGGGCACTCTCTTCATTCATTCCGGGGGAGCCAGATTGACAAAATTCCAATTTCAGGTGGTTTTTAGGAAAGGATTGGCAGCACTAGGAATGTCGCCTGCTGATTACGGGTCACACTCTTTCAGGATCGGAGCAGCGTCCACGGCAGCAGCAGGGGGCCTGGCACCAGCGCAGATCATGGCCATAGGCCGGTGGTGGTCTGGGGCTTATCGCACCTACATGAGGCCTTTCGGCCCCCGCGCTGTTGCCCCGTCATTGTTATATTTCTGTTGTCTTGCTTATCTGCAGGCGCTGACCAGTTGCCAAGTGTGTGGATTGGCGGGCATAGCATTGTGCGGTGGGCCGAACGCTATGCGGCAAACTTCGGCTTTGGTACCCAACTCGGTTGTGGGTTGCACGCTCGCCTCTATTGGATCGGGCGCAGCGGTATGCACTGGGACTGGCTGGTCCCGTTGCTTCTCAGAAGGGCCAATCTATTCAGGCCAGCCGCCATCCTGATCATCCATCTAGGAGAGAATGACCTAGGCTTGCGCAGCGCATGGGAACTCACGGGTGCAATGAAGTTTGACGTCTCCGGATTGGCAGCTCGTTGGCCACAAACACACATTTGGTGGTCTGATTTGCTCGCCCGCAGGGTTTGGCGGTATGCCAAAGCACCAGGCAAGATTGAGCGCGCCAAACGCAAAATCAACAGGGCCATGTGGGCGTTCGTAAGCCTCTTGGGTGGCACGGTGGTGCATCACAAAAAGATTGTTAGCCAGCACGCCAACCTCTTCCTATGCGATGGCGTACATTTATCAGATATGGGGAACACTTTCTGGTTGGAAGACTTACAGGAGGCCATACATGTGCATTTTGGGGTACCTGTTGGGGGGGAAGGGGTGGTGTAGCGGTGCCTCCCCCCTTTTCATGACAGCGGGGTAGGAACCATGCTGTGGTAAGGCTCCCTATGAGCTGAGGGGTCGTGTTTGTACCCATTACCACCTGGGGAGCAGGGGGGTCAGAAGGCCGGGGCCCCAGCCCAGGCTCGGCCCAGCTGGTTTGGGGCAGATAACTTGGCTTGACCCAGGGGGAGGGTGAATTCGAAGGGTCGATTCACCCAGGCAGGGAGGGTGAGATTTAGCTTAACCCCCCTTGAGCCTGTTTTTTGTAGCATGGCTCCTCCCCGCTATTATGCACACAGGTTGTTAATATGGATGTATTGCTCATATATGTAAGTGATGTTTTAATAAATTTGCGGCCAAGGCCTTTTAACCCCAGAGCATGTCTCTGTCCGTTCTTGTGGGTGGTGTGGGCACAAAGCACAACTTTGTGTAACTTAAGTATCTTAGCCCCTTCTTCAACGCCACCCTAGGTTGGATTTGGGGACGTTGAGACCCCCTTGCAAAATGGCGGTCAGGCCCCTCCTGACATAGGAATGTTTGATGATGCACACAGACTCGCCCATTAGAAAATGGAAAATGTCACTGTAAGTCATTCTTGACGTTAAACAGAACGCCCCTTTCAGGGGCCGGGGTTCCTTGCACCGTGCTTTAGTATGTTACACGGACCCCATGTGTTGGGAGTCCACTCTTGAATCACCCTAGGCCTTCCTGCATTGGAGGCTCTGTGAGCCTGTATTTTACACCAGCGCTTCTCACACTCAAATGGTCATTTCAAGTTTATTCCTGAACCCCGTGATTGGGGGACTCTAAACATGGGGCCCTGTGTTGTTGAACTGTCTGGACCCAGCCCTGATGCCTCCTCTGATGCCTGGAACTGCCTCCCTCAATGCATTAGCTCAGTTCCCTCCTTCCCGACTTTCAAATCCCTCCTAAAACCCTCTGTGACAGTGCCTGGGTGCAATCATCCCTCAGCACCCTTCTCTGGGAAATTAGCTGGCGTACTGTCACAAAATACTCTCAAGCCCCTCGAGCCTGACCCCTGTTTGGCTTGGCCAAGTTGGCTCTCTTTGTAAGCTGGCCTCCACACTCCCCTCTAGCCAGTTCCAGTCCTCTCAGCTTAGGGACTTCTCTCATAAACAGGTGGATCCCCAGGGGTTTCCTCCGCCAAACAGTTCTAGCCCAGTCAAGCTTAAAAAAAACAAACCAGTAGCCCAGTTGGATCACACCTGCAGTTCAGACTCCATCTTCAGGTTGAGTTTGCTGGGAACAGTTGTTCCAAACTCTTGGGTGACATTGGGAAGGGGGCAGGAAAGTCTGGACGGTCAGTCTATGACATGGCCACCTCCTACCATTCCTGTAAGCCCCAATCTGTCCAGGTTACTGGAGGGACACCAAAGAAAATATCAGGGCTTTCCCCGAAGCTTGGCAATGCAGGGGTCAAAATCTGGAGAGGCAGAAACCCTAAGCTGAATGGATTGAAACTGGAAGCTTGGCCCAAGCACTGCAAACTCTTAGGAATGTGAGCAGATCCATTGGCATCAATGGGATCACGTAAGCATTTCTTGGCTCAGGAGGAGCAGTGGAGTGTAATGCAGGGAGGGAGAAACCTCCAACCCAGGAGCGGCCAATCCAGCCTGGGGCCCCTTAACCAATTCCTGTATTCAGCCTCTACCCCTGACGTATTGGGGGGGGGGGGAGGAAATGGAGTTGAGGACATAGCTCAGAAAGAGGGATGAATCCTTGGTATAGAACCACAATCTGGGCCCTCCCCATCCTGAGCACACCCCTTAAGCATCCCTGCCCCAACTCTTCTGCCACCTGAAAAGCTTGTGCTAACTTTCAAAGGGGCCCGCAGGAGGGAAAATATTCTCTTGACAGATCCTTCCCTCTGCTTACCTCCGTACCAACAAACATTAAATGACCATCATGTTATCCAGGGGCGTGGCTAGATTGGAACAGAATGCAGTCCCCCTTGTATCCTTTCCCAGGTCCCGGTCAGGGAACGCGGCTGCACCAGGGAACCTGGCCCCCTAGGGTCACAGGCCACTGTGCACTCCCCATCAGTATTATAGCCAGGGACCTGTGATCACCGCATTGCTGCCAGTGGGGAAAAACACAACGCACATGGGTCCCTGATGACAGCGACACCTTCGGTGTAATTGGCTGTGTCACGGCAGTTTGGTGCAGCAAACCAGCATTGGCACCATGGCAGAACCTGTGCTCTCAGCGACCAAACGCAATGCTTGCCCCATGGCACCAAGCATTACGTGCAGACACTCATTGACACAAGGGTGTGGTGGGGTGGTTTGCTGGGATTTTCACGTTACGGGTTTTATACTAGTTATGCTAATAAAAGGACACCGACGTAACCCTACATTTGGCTTCCCCTTCCCTCCATTGTTGGGTAGGAAGTTCCCAGCTCTTCAATGCAGGCAGGGCCTTTCTGCTTTCTTCTCAGCCAGCTGACCCGCCCTTCAGCCTCCCTCTATTTGATTTCATTTCTTTTATCTGTCCATCAAGCCAAAGTTTTATGAAGCAGTGTTAACTGAAATACACCCAGCCATCAAGCACTGCTTTCAGCTTGTATTTCATCAGTGCACGCAGACTAATTCCCCCTGACCCCCACCCCCACTCCTTCCTTGCTGCTTGAGGACTCTGCTGCTTTGTGCATTACTTATTTCACCTGATGTTTTATGCGGGTCAGAAAGTAATACTTCCCCCCATTTTAGATGGCTGGAACCACGGCAGGCATTACCTGTAGACACGCCCAATGTCTGCCTGCCACTTGCCTAACCTCCTTCTTATACTGTTCTTCTCCAACACCTGTATCTTCTTCCCTTTATGCCTGCAAGACTGATCCCTTTGTGAACCATTTCTAAATGGAAATTTGAAGAAGGAATTTAAAACAGGAATGGGGGGAATCCCAGGCCCAGGGATCAAATGCAGCTCATGGCTAGTTTTTAATGTGTCCAGTTCCTAGATCTGGCTCCTGGATCCAGTTCCTACCTTCAAACAATGGACTAATGAGTTCTGGGTAAGGTAGCAAAGATGGGGGCGTGCACACAAAGAGAAGGGACAGATTCATGGCACAGATCCATGATCTGGACCCTCCTCCTCGGGAGGGCCACCCCTGCCTCCAAACTCTATGCACCAGCATTAAGAGCTTGTACTAATTTTCCAAAGTGGCCCCAGGGAGGGAAAAGGTTCCCCAACCTTCATCAGGCAAGTCAGAAATCCAAGCTGTAGACGGAGCAAAGCGAGACACGGGGGTTATATGCAGAGGCTGGGGAGAATTACATCATGGGAGGGTAAGGACAGAGAGGCGTGGGGGAAGAAGTATGCATTTGTAAGGGAGCAGGTGTGGTATTATGGGGCAAGTGCCTTGCTTTGCTCAGTGTACAGTTTGGATTTCTGACTTGCCCAACGAAGGATCCTGTGAGGTCCGAAAGCTTGCAAACCTCCACTAACCTAAGGTGGTCCAATAAAAGATATCTCTACGCTACTTTGTCTCTACTCCTACATGGGTAATACGTTGGTTATGTTCCACCATGTTTATCTTTAGTTTCACTCTGTTAATCTATGGGAGTGGAAGATTTGGCCTGAGCAGCAGGTTGGGAAGCCAGGAACTCCTCAGTTCAGTTCTGGCCTTGGCACAAGGGAGTCTTGGGTAACTGTGCCTCTATTTCTCCGCATGTGGAAGGAGAATTAACGACTATTACACCTACCCTGTGTTCTCTGCATTGGCTGGGCATAGAGTGGCAGTGTAACTGGTTAGACACGGGACCCTTTAAGGGACAGGGGTCTGAACCTTGGCCCTGCCTGCCACCCCCAGAGACTATAAGAGCCTAGAACCTGCAGATTGAGTCAGTCAATCCCTAGCTCTTGGAGGGAATAGAGCTGTTGGAGAGCACAGTTATACCCTGGGAGCTCTCCAGGGTCCTGACTGGAGAGAACTAAGCTGGCTAGAAGAATGAGGTATGGTCTATGTCATGCTTGTTTTTCATGAATAAAGAAGATAGAAGTCTTCAAACCTACTGGAGTCACTGGGTTTTCGAACCAGCCTCTGCTGCCCGGATCATGGAGGATCAGGCACCTTCCCACAGGTGGATTCAATTTAAGATTGTGCTGCTGGTTTTTAGGGCCCTGAACGGTCTAGGTCCTGGCTATATTTGAGACTGGCTCCTGGAGCCTCACCTTATTATATTATTATTATTATAAGCACTTGTATAGTGCCAGCTGTGTACCTGGCACTTTACAGAACAATGAGATGGACGCGGTCCCTGCCTACGACTTACAATCTGAAAGACATGGAGGGGGGAAGACAAGGAGAGGGGACATAGGGAGAGACAAGGGACAAAACATTCAAACGGATGCAAAGTCTCAGGTGTGCGTGCTTGGCTTGGTTTCAGTTAGGCAGGAGTCTGCGGGGAGGGCAGACTGTAAATGTTGAGAGGAAAGTTCTAGCAGGCATCGGGAAAGGCTGCGAGGAGAGGTGGGTTTTGAGAAGGGATTTGAAGGAGTGGAGGGAGGGGGCAAGGCGGATGTGGGCAGGGAGGGAGTTCCAGGCATAGGGGGCAGCAAGGGAGAAGGGGCAAAGGCAGTTAGGGGAGCAGGGGAGACGAGGGAGAGCAAGGGAGGGGACAGAGGAGGAGCGGAGAGTGCTGTGCAGGAGTCTGTAAGGAGATAAGGGCAGAGAGGTAAGGGGGAGCCAGGCTGTGAAGGGCTTTGTAAGTAAATACTAGGACTTTTTAAGTAAATACTTGATGGCTCTCTGAGCTCAGGGGAACCACCTGCTATATGAGGATCCTGCCATCCCACTGTAAGTCAGCAGGTGATCGAGCTTTTGTTGTGGCAGGCCCCTTGGTGTGGAACTTGCTCCCAGCTCCCTCCAGATGTTTCTCTCACTTCCTCCCCTTCAAGAAGTACCTGAAAACTTTTTTATTCTCTAGGTGGGGAACAAAATGTGTTGAAATTTACTACAGGCTCTGAGGGCTGCATAGAATAATTATTAGTATTATTATTTTATTTTTATTGTGCCCCTCTGTCAAATGGCACCTGGAGCACTTTGCAAGCCATAAAATACAGCAAACAATATCCAATCCCTTTAAAAGGGGAAGGTAAAGCGGGAGGACTATGTACATTAAGCAGTGGATCCTCTAAAAGCAGCACCTGGAGAATAAAAAGTCTTCAGGTGCTTTTTGAAGGTAAGGAGGGAGGGGCTGAGACAAATCTCTGAGGGAGTGGGTTCCACATTTCCACCGCAGCAAAGGTCCAATCACCTGAGACTTACGATGTAATGGCAGGATTCCCAAACAACAGGTGTCTTCTGAGTGCAGATAACCATCAGGGCGAGGTTCCAGGAGCGGGTCTCCAGTATAGAAGTTGGGGACAGGGGTGCACTCCGGAAGAGGAGAGTCTGGCTCATTGGCCAGTGCTGTGGATCCCTTGCGTGTGTGGTCTCAACTCTGCTTCCTTCCCCTTTCAGGGATTGGAGGTCGGAACTGGATCCAGGGGCCAGATCCTGGCACTGGAAAGTGGCTAAATGAAAAACAAGCCATGGGCCACATTCGGCCCATGGGCCTGAGGTTCCCCCACCCAGTTGGTTTTCCTTTAACATACTTCCCCCTCCCGGTTTTTAAATGGATTTTAAGTGATTTTATTGTATTAATTTTGTGAAGCTCCCCAAGTGCCGTTCAGCGTATGTACGTGGGGAGGGCTGTATAAACACAAAATTATTATTATTATTGCGCTTTGAGGATTAGGGGTCTGATTCCAATAAAGGGATTCTTTCCACTGACTTCAGGATCAACCAGCTAAGAGTCTAGGTGAGGGCTGGGTATGTACCAAGAGAAAAAAGCCAACGCCGTGTCATCTTTGCAGCACTAACTCAATTAAGCAACAACAGTACAGGGGCAGGTGCGTTCTCAGGGATTATATAGGAGGAACTGATTGCCCGAGGGATTACTGTAAATGGCTGCAAACTCATAGTTCATTTCCCCAAAATAGCAAGAGTCTGAGCTTCTTCCTGCAAGGGGTCACACAATTTCACTTTCTCCTGGGGTCATGTGCAGGTTACCCTGGGGTAAACTACTCCTGTTTAACCAGGGGTAAAATCCTCCTCCATCCCAGGGAGAGAGCTACCTCAAAATTGGCTCCAGGGCATGGTACAGTGGAGACTGCTTTAACTGAATTTCTCCAGCCATAGTTAAAAAAAATAAATTGGTTTATCAGGAATTCAACTTCAACATCCCTTAAGGAAATGGACCTAGACAGGAGGAAAAGTGATGCTCAGATTAAGTTGAGATGGAGAAACCCGGTGCTTAGTTCCCTTCCCTCCCCTCTGAAGCAGAGAGTCAGAGCAGACAGCAGGGGGGAGCTGTATGTGTGAGTCAGCATTGACTCTGGGAGTCTTGGATGGGCTAGAGACAGGGAAACCCCATCACTCCCCTTCCAGCCAGCGTGAAACTCCTCTCCAGCCGGCCCGACATGAAGACTTGTCCTAACAGGGGAATATACTACAGTATTTTAACTTGCTGCCAAGGAATCATTAATACGCTGAAAGGTCCTGATATTTTTAGCTGGGTTGGGTATGCTCTGTACTCCTTAATATTTTGAGTTATCAGTTATCAGGATTCAAACTTTGACTTATCCAGACCAAAAAGCAATTCATCCTCCTAGATCTTGAACTGGGGGGAAACAAATTAATTCAACTTATCCAGAAATTCAGGTTATGCAAATTCTACTTAAGTAAATTCCACTGTAAACCAGAGCCGTTTCCCTTCAGCTGCCAAGCACATTCTACAGACAGAAAGCAGAATAGTGCTTCAAAATCCTTATCTAGTTTACCCTCACAACAACCATGTGAGGTTGGTCATTATGGATGTTTTCAGACGTTACGGGGCCGCTTGGCCCCGTACCGAAAACAACCCATTCATTCCCCGCCGGGGTCACCCCATCACACCATATCAGACGTGCCGGGGGGATCCCGGTCTCTCAGATTGTAAGCCCTAGGGCAGGGACCGTGTCTATTCAATTACTTTGTAAAGTGCCAGGTACATTGCTAGCGCTATATAAATGCTTGTTAATAATAAATAATAATTATCCCAAACAACATGCAAAGTATAGCAGAAGTGACCGTGATCCCACCCACGGATGGCAAACTCTACCTGAGGAGCAGAGCCACAGTTTGGAAATTTCTGGATTAAGGAATGTGTGGTGAGTTTGCAAAGGGGTAGAATGTTCTCTGAATAAACTTGTGGTCATTACGTACCTCTGGTCATCAACTGCAAAATGGGGATAAGGTGGTACTCTCCTATTAAGCAGGGTACTATAGGGATCTGAACACAAATCATTTAGAGGGGTGGCTGAAGGATTTGGGTATATTTAGCTTGGAGAAAAGATGACAACGGGGGAATGGGATAACATTCTACAAATATTTGAAAGGCTGCCATTAAGAAGATGGAGAATGACTGGTCTCCCTGGCTAGGGAAGGCAGGAGAAGAGGCAATAAGAACATAAAAAGTGTCATACTGGATCAGCCCAATGGCCCATTGGTCCCAGCATCCTGTCTCCGACTCGAGTGCCCATTCTTGGCAGCTTCGCAGAAGTACCCAACAGGTCATAATGGAGTGATCTATTCCCGGATATTCATGCTCAGCTTCTGATAGTCAGAGGTTATGCCCCCTTATTTACTTGGCTAATAGCCATTTATGGACTTATCCTCCAACTGTAAAAGCAGTTAGGCGTAGGCGACTCATGGGTGGGGCTCCCCCCAGATTAGAAGCACTATAGAACCCCTGCCCAGCCCCTACACCTGCCCGCCCCATCAACAGTTACCAGTCACCTATTCAACGGAATGGGCTACCCAGAGAAGTTGTGAACTCTCCATCACTGGAGATTTTTATGAAAAGGCTGGAAGAGCCGCTTATGTCTGGGATGATCTAGATCCTAGGAGGAGGCGGGACACAATGACCCTTCCACCACTATGATTCATCGATGAGGATCACAGATACTATGGAGGCAACACAGGGATCACAGATGGATCGTTGGCTTGCTATCCCTGCCGATAGGAGGCGGCTGCAGATCTGGCTGGATTTATTTATTTAATTACATTTCTACCCTGCATCCTCCCACACAATGGCGGCTCGGAGCGGCAACAACATATAAAAAATACAATAAAATACATTTTAAAAGTATTATAATATTAAAATTGCTAAAAAGGCTAAATGTGAAAGGCAATAAATAAATATACCCTCCCAACCCCCCCCCCCCAAACCTACCGCCCTTCCCCGAAGGCCCGGGGGAACAACCAGGTCTTATATGATCTTCGGAAAGAGGGGAGGTCCGGATATAAATGGGCCTCCATCGGAGGGAGTTCCACAGCCTAGGTGCGGCCACCAAGAATGCCCTCCCCACCGTTGCCACCCGGAATACCCGGGGGACCTCGAGTTGGGCGCCCCCGGCCAATGGCAGGGGTCGCAAAATGACCCGGGGTCTGAGGTGGTCTCGCAGATATGCAGGTCCCAAGCTGTTTAGGGCATTAAAAGTCATTACCAACACTTTGAATTGGGCCGGTAGACTATAGGCAGCCAGTGCAGAGAACAGAGCACAGGTGTAATGTGCTCACGGTGACCCGTCCCCATTAGGAGACGAGCCGTCGCATTCTGCACCAGCTGCAGCCTCCGAACCATCTTCAAAGGTAGCCCCACGTAGACTGCGTTAGAGTAGTCCAGTTGAGAGGTAATGAAAGCATGGATGATGGTTGCCAGGTCCGAGTTGGAGACATACGGCCGAAGTCGTCGCACCAGATGTAATTGGCGAAATGCTCCCCTCACTACAGCCTCCACCTGACAATCCAGGTGGAGATGTGGGTCAAGGAGCACCCCTAAACTATGGACCTGGGCAGCCAGAGGGGGGCAGACCCTGCCAATAACGGGAGCCACCACCATCCCGGCCTGACCAACCAGCATCCCCTCCATCTTATCGGGATTCAGCCTGAGTCAATTCGCCCTCATCCAGTCCCCCACAGGCGTCAAACACCAGGTAAGCACCGAGACTGCCGGGTCTGGATCTTCAGAAAACGAGAGGTAAAGTTGTGTATCATCGGCGTACTGATGACATAGTACGCCGAACCATCTCATGACCTCCCACAAGGGTTGCATATACACATTGAACAGGAGAGGGGACAGAATAGAACCCTGCGGGACTCCACATGTGAGGTTCCGGGGAGAAGATGTATATTCCCTGAGGACCACCCGCTGAGTTCTCCTGGCCAGGAATGAGAGGAACCATTCAAGAACAATCCCACTCACCCCGGCCCAGTCCCGCAGCCTTGTCACCAACATCTCGTGATCAATGGTATCAAACACCACCGACAGATCCAACAAGATCAAAATAGATAATCTGCTCTGGTCTAATTCACGGCGTAGGTAATCGATCAAGGCCACAAGTGCAGACTCCGTGCCAAACCCTGGACGAAAGCCGGACTGTGAGGGATCAAGAAAACCGACCTGGTCTAGATGCCCCAGTAACTGTCGGGCCACCACCTGTTCAATAACCTTCCCTAAAAAGGGAAGGTTAGAGACTGGCCGATAGTTAGCCGGGGAGTCAACGCTCAAGGATGGTTTCTTGAGCAGAGGCCGCACCACCACCTCCTTGAGGCGGCTCGGCACTCTGCCCTCCTGTAGGGAGGCATTGACCACCCCCACCAGCAACAGCCCTAATGTCTTCCGACTGCCCTTCACCAGCCAGGATGAGCACGGATCGAATTCACAACAAGTGGCCCGCACTGTCCTAAGGACCTCTGCCGCGTCAGCGGGCGACACCCACTGAAACTCATCCCACAAATACTGACATGACAGGGCTTCCTCTACTGCTAGTTCACTACCTGTCACAACTACAGCATCGAGGGCATGACGAATCTGAGCGATTTTATCTTGCAAAAAAAGTCAGCAACCATGTCACAGCGGGCTCTGGAAGATTCCAGTTCCAGGCGGAGAGAAGCCGGACTGACCAGCTGCTGCACCACCCGGAAAAGCTCGGCTGGACGTGACTCTGCAGACGCAATGAGGGCAGCAAAGAATTCTTTCTTTGCTGCCCATACCGCCACAGCATACGCTCTTAAACTAGCTTTATGCCACAATCGGTCAGCTTCAGTGCCAGTCCAATGCCACTGTCGCTCCAACCGCCGTCCATCTTGCTTCATCCGGCGCAGGTCCTCCGTGAACCACGGTGACCCCCACCGGCAGCATTCTGGAAGCGGACGCTATGGGGCCGTTCAGTCAATGGCCTCAGTCAAATACCTGTTCCAAAAAGCAATGAGGCCATCGAGCGAACAGTCATCGAGATCAGGAGTTAATTCCCCTAGAGCATTTAAAAAGAAAGAAAGAAGAAGAAAAAATGAAAGGGATAAAAAGAGGATACGGGTGTTTTGCTGCTCCATTTACGAGCAGCTCTGTCCATTGCGGTTGCATGCTCCGTGACCACAATTAACAAATATTCAAATCACAGGAGAATGTCCCACCACTTCCTTAAAGTGCTTTGTGTCTGCAGCAAAAGTTCCGTTTCCAAAGCAAGGTGCTAGGCCTGGACCAGAGTTTAACTGGTAAAGCAAGAGGGGCCAGGACTCAAGCCTGTCTCCGAAGTCCCACTCCTTTACTACAAAAGTGGGGGGATTTAGAGGGGCTGATGGAGCCACCAGCTAGGCTGGCCACCTATGCCAATTTTACTTATGGAAAATACATGTTGCAGGGCCTGCACTGGCATCTTGCCCTGCAACATGTATTTTGCATAAATGTTCCTTAAAAATTGGTACAGGTGGTGTGGCCTCTGCTATTGCTACTGGAGACAGGTTGAGAAGCACTAGCTTTACATTTTAAATTGCAGCAGGAAGGCTGTCGTAGGTCAGGCCCAGGGGCCAAACGTGGCCCATGGCTAGCTTTCATTTAGCCCCGTGATCCAGTTCCTACCCCAAGCATTGAAAGACTGAGCTCAGGGGATGGGAGCAGAGATGAGGGGATGGATTCAAGGACAGTGGCAAGACGGTTCACCATGGCACAGTTCCATGATCTGGTCCCTCCTCTTCCACCTTGAACCTTTGAAACATGAGGCTGTTGGAGCTTACACTAACTTTCAAAGTGGCCCTTGGGAGGGAAAAGGTTGCCCCCTCCCCCCGGCTGCATATTAAGAAAAGCATCTTTACTATTCAAACAGTTCAGCAGTGGGACAAGCTACCTAGGGAGGTTACGGTGTTACTAATTAATTATTGGGATCGAGATCGTCATAAAACACCACTCCAATGTGGTACAAAACAAAACTTTATTGGAACGGCACACCTTGGTTTTCTATTCTTGGCAGGATTATACTAGTACACACACAGTATTATACAGATAGTCCCCAGATAAAGATATCTTACGTGTCCTGTGACTGGCCAAATCCTGGAAGCACGCAGGCTGATTCAGGGAAAAGACTGAGAGAGGGCCCTTTGGTGCTGGAGAGTAGAGCTGCTGGCGAGCGAAGACAAGTTGTGATCCGTGTGTGCAAGGTCTGGAAGGGAGTGAAACCACGTGATTCACCAACTGGTGACCACTAGCCTTCACCCAAAGTCATGTTGTATGACCAGGTTCTTTTATACAGTTCTGAGGTACAGGTCAGTAATAGCCAGATGCCATGTCATGGTGACATCACACAGTTCTTTAGCATATCAGAAGAACGTCTTCCTGGGAGGAAGGGCCCTTAGCATATTAACATCTGTATCTTTCCTTGATTGTTCTTTTCCTGGCCTGGAAGTCAGTAGCAGAGTTGCAAATGTCCCACTTATCTGTTCACAATGGGTTTCATTTGTCAACTCCAGTTGTTCAGCAGGAGACTTTGTTAAGCATGTGTGGCGGTGCCAGGAGAAGATACTTGTCTGGCTATGCCTTTGTTAGTATGCTGATGGGGCCTTATCCACATGTTGAGTCATCTCAGCTTGAATTCCATCACAATCTCAGGCCTGCTGGCTGTTCTGGACCATCCCTTTGCTTGACCGAAGTTAGGTCTGGCTTCCTTTGTCCAGGCCAGGAGAACATAAGATATCGATAACACTATATTCTATTGCCACAACGGAATCTCCTTCCCTGGAGGTTTTCCAGAAAAGGCCAGACAGGTATCTGTCAGGGATGCCTTAGGCATAGCCCGTCCATAGGGGTTGGACTAGATGACCCTGTGAGGTCCTTTCCAGTGCCCCACTTCTAGGACTCTTTTCCTGACCCTTCTTTACCAGCCCTCACTCAGGGCTGGATTGAGATTGAGGGGACGATGACCCCAGCACCGATTCGCTGTTCAGTTGGAAACGGGTTGGCAGTAACGGCACCCTCCCTGCACATTCACAGCAGTCCCGACCCTGCAAGGGAGTGAACGGGGCGGAGGCTGGCACATTCTGCGTTGCATGGGGTCCTTACAGGGTAGCATCAGCGACCAAATCTACCCGAGGTGCTGGTGAAGTCCTGGCCTGCGGCCCAAGCAGAACAACCCAATGGCTTGGTCACCTGGGCAGACAGAGTGAAAGATTGTATTGTATTAGTGTCAAAGTCCCCAAACTGTGGGGTCATGAGGGAGGACCCGATTGGCAATAGGGGGGTCTCATTCCCAAATGGCATTTCATATATCTTGCATGTTTTTGTCATCTGAAGCCACAGGTTTATAATGAAGTCTCAAAAGATGGAGTTGCACACCAAAAGTTTGGGAATTAGGGCTGTGTATTCAGGTTTGGATAAAACACAAAGCTCTTTCTGACCGCCAGAGTGCCAGCCCCGCTCGTCAGTGGTGGCTACAACCCCACCCGAGAGCCTTGCGGACGTGCTCCTTGGGCGTTCTACGCCCAGCGACCCAGCCCCCAGCAGCGCGGTCCGAGACTCTGCCCCCAAGGTCTGCGTCAGACCCCAGCTTGCCGCCCCAAGGTCCGGCCATGCCCCCAACACTAGCGCCGAACGTGGGGGAACCCCTGCCCCTACCGCGGCGCCCGGAGCACCTGCGGGCGCGTACGGGGACAGGGTTCACCAGATAAAACCCAGCGCCGCCAGGATAGCGGCACTGGTGATTGCAGAGACCGGCCCCCCTTGTGATTGAGTCCTTCTGAGAGCGTGTGGGTTGGTGACCAACAGCAAGCGAGTATCTAGCCCCGTGCGTGTGGATCCCTCTGAGACCTCCCTAGAGCGAATTGGTGAGTGCGTGTGTGCATGAGTGGAGCGCGGTACCCCTTCCTTCACCTCCCTCCTTCCCTGGGCCTTCTTCTCCTGTGCGAGTGTCCCGTTGCCCACCCTTGTCAGGGTCCCCTCCTCGAACTGCCCACAGACCCCACAGATTCGTCCTGTCCCCTGCACCCCTGTGAGTTCTGGAGCGTGTGTACCGTGGGGTGGACCTTGGCTCCCCTGTGTCTCGAGCGCCCTATGAGGATAGAGGCCTGTTCTCTCCTGGAGAGATGAAGGCCATAACACTATCCTGACGGGCATTATCAACCCCGCTAGTTCCCCCCACGGCCAGGGTGAGCCTCGGTTACAACTGTGTACTGTGCGAGTGGCTAACGCTCCCCCTCCCCGGTGACAAAATCACCAGCCACCCTTGGCTCAGGTACGGGCCTCAGGCTCCAATGGACATGGCCAAGGAAATAGGGCAGCTAGTACAGGCTGTACAATTCCTAGCTATGGAAATTAAGGATATTTGGGCCGAGCAGGGTAAGATAGCCACGGCTGTTACCCAGCTATAGGCGGCTGCCACCAGAGCAGGCCCCCCACCCCCGCCGATGGCCGCCGCACTACCGCCGCCCCACCTGTTGCGCCCATTCCCCCCTCGGGACCTCGAGAGCCCAAGGGACCTAATATTGAGACATGTACAGGGGACAGACGGGGTTTTCAAAGATTTTTGGCCCTATGCCGACTTACCTTTATGCTACAACCCGCCATGTATGCTACCGATGCTGTCAAGGTGGCCTTCGTTATTGGGAATATGGGAGGGACGGCACTGGAATGGACGACCTCCCTGCTGATGGGTAACAGTCCCTTGCTGGCCAATTATGAAGACTTCCTAAAAGAATTCACTAGTCTCTTTGACCACCACCATCGCGTTCGCGATGCAGAGAGATTGTTTAAGGTTCATAATCAATGTAAGGGTGGCCTGTTAAAGTATATCACGTGCTTTCAGCAGTTGGCGCTGGAACTTCGGTGGCCAAACAAGGTTCTAAGGGTGCTATTTTGAAGGGGTTTGGGGGAGGAAATGAAGGATCAATTGTCCCTAGTAGTCCTCCCCGATACATGGGAGGCTTTGGCCACCCTTACCCTCCAAATAGAGGATCGATTGGTGGAACGAAGGTGAGAGCGCTGCCAGGACGTGCGCCCGCCTTTGACAAGACGCCTATTGCCCACAGGAACCCCGAAGCCACCCAACCCTGAGCCGATGCAATTGGGGGCTTCTCAGAGTCCATTAACAAAGGAAGAACGCAAAAGGCGCCGAGTATCCCATTCTTGCTTTTATTGCGGGGACCCTTCCCACTTTATTGGGGACTGCCCAGACCTGCCCCCGCATCGCCAAGGGCGAGGGAATGCACAGGCTGAGACGGACCGGGGCCGTCTCGGTCCTAACATGCTCCAACCCCATTCCCGCAGCACATTTAGACCCCCATTTACGGGTCCCAGTCACCCTGCAGGTATCCCGGCAGTGCTCCATGTTTTTCTGGGCCCTCAGATTCTGGAGCATCCGGAAACTTCACTGATGCCCACCTTGTGCAACAACGACTTATTCCTACCCAGCCCAAGGTTATTCTAGAACCGGTCCATTCTATTGATGGCTTCTCCCTGGTTTCAGGGCCCATTACGACCTGCACTTCCCCACTGAGCTGCGTGATAGGAAGCCACTATGAATGCCTGATGTCGTCTGCACCCCTACCTTTCATGTGGTTTTGGGAGGCTCTTGGCTACAGCGTCATGACCCGCAGATCATCTGGTCAAGCCAACAACTGAGTTTCAAATCGTCCTTATGCATTCATGAGTGTCTCCACCCAAGACCATGGTTGGAAGGATGTATTGTGGTGACGGGGCTCCCAGCATCTCATGAAACAACGCTCCCTGTGGTCTATACAGACTTCCAAGACATCTTTAGCAAACAACAAGCCACCGAATTACCCCCTCATCGGGCATATGATTGTCCTATTGATCTCGTTCTTGGTAAGGAACCTCCCTTTGGCCGCATCTACACCCTGGCGGAACCAGAACTCCAGGCTCTGCGTAAGTACCTGGAAGAAAGCCTCCAGCAGGGCTTCATTTGGCACTCGTGTTCACCAGCCGGAGCCCCAATATTTTTTGTGGCAAAAAAAGATGGAGAACTGAGACCATGCGTGGACTATAGAGGGCTTAACAGCATAACTATCAAGAACAGGTACCCGCTTCCACTGATTCCGGAACTGTTAAACTGACTCCAAGGGGCACAAGTCTTCACGAAACGATCTACAAGGGGCCTACAACCTGCTGCATATTCGGCAGGGTGATGAATGGAAGACCGCCTTCCGTACGAGGTACGGGTTGTTCGAGTACCTTGTGATGCCTTTCAGCCTTTCCAACACTCCTGCTGCCTTTCAACACCTAATTAATGACATCTTTTGCTACATTCTTGATCTCTGTTATCGCGTACCTTGACGATATTCTGATTTATTCCGACACCCTGGAGCAACACGTACTACACTTACAGGAAGTCCTCCAACAGCTCCGCAAAAATAAACTTTATTGCAAGCAAGAGAAGTGCTCTTTCCACCTGACCACCGTAAGTTTCCTGGGCTTTATCATTCGCCCAACCGGGGCCATGATGGATCCGCAAAAGGTCGAGGCCTTGCCAGGATGGCCCCCTCCCAAGACAGTAAAACCACTGCAATGCTTCCTCGAAAGCACGAATTATTACCGACAGTACATTCCTCATTATGCTGAGATCACCAGCCCCGCTAATGCAACTCTTGAAAAAGAATCAGCCCTACTGTTGGGGGTCTGAACAGCAATTTAGTTTCAACTATCTGAAAAAGGCCTTCACCACGGCCTCCCTTCTTCAACATCCTGACTTCCCAAGGCTGTTTGTGATGGAAGCCGATGCCTCGGAGCAGTCCATAGGAGCCGTGCTCTTGCAAGAAGCAGATAACTCCGACGCCCTGTTGCCCTGGCCTATTATTCTAGGCAGCTTACCCCGGCGGAACAAAACTACGCCATTCTGGACTGGGAACTTCTCACCATTAAGGTGGCGTTTGAGGTTTGGCGACATTACTTGGAAGGGGCTCAACACCCTGTCTTGGTCATAACGGATCACAAAAACTTGACCTTTCTTCAAACAGCCAATATTGCAAATGTACGACACGCCCGGTGGGCATTGTTTTTCGCTCGATTCGACTTCCATATCCAGTATCGTCCAGGCCAACTACACGTTAGCAGATGCCATATCCCATTACAACGAAGAACGAGCAGCCCTTCCTAGCGCACCGAGTCCTATTCTACACTGGAAAAACTTTGCAGCCACCTACCTGTCGCTCGAGGATATACAGAAAGCCACCACACAAGAACTCCAACCAACTCAGGACCCTGAGATTCAAACTCAAGATGGAATACAACTAAGCCAAGGATGGGTAGTAGTGCCTCCCTCATGTCAACGCCATATCTTATGGGCACACCACGAGGCACCTACCATGGAGCATCCCGGAATCGAGTGCACTCAACAGCTTATTCAACGATCCTTTTGGTGGCCCATGTTGCGCCAAGACATTCACCAGTATGTTTCCGACTGCGCTACATGCGCCCACACGAAAACCCCTGCCAGTCCCCTACAGGGCTGCTACAACTCGTGCCTCTGCCACAGGGTCCGTGGCAGCGCATAGGTCTTGACTTTGTAGTGGAACTACCGCCTTCACGGGGTTACATCACTATTCTCGTTGTAGTAGACCACTTCACCAAGTTAGCACACTTTGTTGCCTGTAAAGGGGTGCCCTCAGCCACACGTACCGTCCATCTGTTCATCTGCCACGTTCTTAAACTTCACGGATGCCCCTTGGAGATAGTTAGTGACAGAGGCACCCAGTTCACCTCGCAATTCTGGAAGGCCTTGTTTCACACCCTTCAAGTAACACTGAAGCCCACCACAGCATACCACCCCCAGGCGAATGGGCAGGTCAAGCGGGTAAACCAAAACATGGAGCAATATTTACGCTGCTATATTAACTATCTGCAGGATGACTGGTACACGTGGCTCCCCTTAGCAGAGTTTACTTATAATAACGCCCCAAATGCCTCCCTTGGAACCTCCCCGTTTTTTGTCTCCTATAGGTTCCATCCACGAACAGGAACTGTGGAAGGCCCTGTGTCCCTGGTCCTGGCCACCGGGGCCCTTGCCCGACAAATCCACGAAGCCCAATCCCTAGTGCGGCAAGTACTTCTACAAGCTCGACAACGATATAAAGAACAAGCCGATAAACATCGTCAGGAAGCCCCAACCCTGAGCCCTGGCGATCTCGTGTGGATAAATCGACGTCAGTACCCGTCCGCGTGCCCATCCGCCAAGCTTGATGCCAAGTATATAGGCCCTTACCCTATCCTCCAGCAAGTCAACGAAGTCACGTATACTGTGCAACTACCCCCCCATGTCCGGATTCATCCCACCTTCCATGTTTCCCTCCTGAAAAAAGCAGACTCTGTGTGCAATCCTGACCCCGTACCAAGCCCGGGCCCCATGGGGAGTACGGCCACCAGACCCGAGTTCGAGGTTCGGTTCATTCTAGACTCTCGAGTGCTGCGCAGCCGACTACATTATCTTGTGGACTGGATGGGCTATGGCCCGGCTGATCGCTCCTGGGAGCCTGCAACTCACATCTCCGCCCCCCAGCTTGTCTGTACCTTCCACTTACGCCACCCCTCATGACCCAGGCCGTCCTGGTTGGGCACCCGGCGGCCTCGAGGGGCGGGTATTGTCAGCCCCACTCATCAGCGGCAGCTGCGACCCCACCTGAGAGCCTTGCGGACGCGCTCCTCGGGCGTCCTACGCCCAGCGACCCAGCCCCCAGCAGGGCGGTCCTAGGCTCCACCCACAAGGCCCGCATCAGACCCCAGGTTGCAGCCCCAAGGTCTGGCCACGCCCCCAACGCTAGCGCCGAATGTGGGGGAACCCCCACCCCTACCGTGGCGCTCGGAGAACCTGCGGGCACGTACGGGGGCAGGGCTCACCAGATAAAACCCAGCGCCGCCAGGATAGCGGCACTGGTGATTGCAGAGACCGGCCCCCCTTTGTGATTCAGTCCTTCTGAGAGCGTGTGGGTTGGTGACCAACAGCAAGCGAGTATCTAGCCCCGTGCGTGTGGATCCCTCTGAGACCGCCCTAGAGCGAATTGGTGAGTGCGTGTGTGGAGCGCGGTACCCCTTCTTTCACCTCCCTCCTTCCCTGGGCCTCTGCCCCTGTGTGAGTGTCCTGTTGCCCACCCTTGTCAGGGTCCCCTCCTCGAACCGCCCACAGACCCCACAGATTCTTCCCGTCCCCTGCGCCCCTGTGAGTTCTGGAGCGTGTGTACCGTGGGGCGGACCTTGGCTCCCCTGTGTCTCGAGCGCCCTATGATGAGAGAGGCCTGTTCTTTCCTGGAGAAGTGAAGGCCATAACACTATCCTGACGGGCATTATCAACCCCGCTAGTTCCCCCCACGGCCAGGGGAGCCTCGGTTGCAACTGCGTACTGTGCGAGTGGCTAACACTCCCCCTCTCCGGTGACAAACTCAAAAACCATCCAGGAATCTTTGCATTTGCACCACTCAGTTTCCACTTCCCAGCGGATGTTTTAAATTTTTGGTCCTCTTTCAAGTTTCATGGCATATTATGCTGGTCTGGGGTCAGTTTAGCCCCAACAGCAGTGATGGCAAGGAGTGGATTGTGTTCTGATTTCAGTTTAATTTTGATCTTTGAGTTCTTTGAGGTTCAGGGGCTTGGCCTACTTCCACAGGCAGCTGGAGGGGGAAGCTACACCCAGGGAACTGAGTGGAACAAAGGAATGAGACTGCCTTACCTAGTGCTCATGTGCCATTGATTGTAGCGTCTCCCCCTGCACGTGTACATGGCATATACAGAGGACTGCAATCCTCCTCCACCCTTCCCTGCACATCCCTATTAAGAATTTCTGTTCTCGTCTTGTGCTATAGTAATGCAGTCACACAACTATGGGTTCCCACAGACCCGCCTCCTTTGCCACGATACAAACAGCATAGAAGAGTATGTTATCCGTACATGCCACGTTCCAATGGAGGAGAGAGTCACTGGGCATTTTTACACACACCTTAAAGTTCTGGATTTCCTAATCTTCTGGGTTTACAAATCCACACGTAAGTTCCTAGATGCATTCTTCTCTCACACACTGCCCTGAGGCAGTTCCGGGATGCATTCTTCACACACACACTGCCCTGAGACAGCCTAAAGTAGCCGCAGCTGTAGATGTGACACGCTGCCATGGAAACCAAGTGACCACAGCTGCCTGGAGCAAAGCAGTTTACCAGGAGAACTTTTTACACACAANCTGGAGCAAAGCAGTTTACCAGGAGAACTTTTTACACACAAACGTTCTGGGAGAAGTTCTACGTAGAAGTTCAAAGAGCCGGATGTTTAAGTTCTGGGTGAGCAATTTAAATGCACAGAAAGTTGTGGCCCGGGTGGCTTCAACAATAAACGAACTAACTAGCACAGAAAGTTCAAGATGCAACAGCAAACATGCAGGAGAAACCTGGGTGTAAGAACACCCACCGTTCCTAGGCTCAGTGGTAGGAAGTGACCAAAGGCAGATGACACATGAAGGGAGGACACTTGCTCTAGGGTAACCAAATGAAAATCACATGAACACCACCACTCCTTGATGGAGTCCCAACTTTTTATGGCAAAAGCAGAGGAGAACAAGGAACAGCAGAAGGGGTAAGAATTTCACATGACACCCCCAAAGTAGGTTTGGGTAATCTCTCAGTCTAAAGGTTTGTTCCCAAGAGATCCACCCCCCTGTTCCCATGAAGCTTAGCATAACCATGTCCCTTTTTCTGGGCTCACATTTTTCATTTCTAAACAGGCAACGGAAAGAGAACTGTAGCAGACATACGTTTCTGTACGATAAGAAATAAATAGTCCTAACACTCCAGTTTCCTCCACCTCATGTGGTTTCATTAATATTTTCCAGAAGAAAAACACAGCAGGGGCTTACAACAAGCCCCCTTCTTGGTGGGCTCCCAGTCAACAGCCAGGCTTTGGGTGAGTTCCCTGCCATGAGATCCTCTCCCGCCTGGGGTACCTAATAGATCATCTCCCTACCTCTGTTTCTCCCTGGAGATCCTCTCTTGAGCTGCCTGCTCCTGGCATTTACAACTATGCTCTCAATCAGCTTGCCGCTTCATGATCTTTCCACCTGCAAGCCCTCCACCCAAAGCCAATTTAGTTCATCAACTATTTAGCCCTTTAAAGGGGCAGACACCTGCCACTGCCAACTTCTCTGGCAGGTGGCTCGTTGCAGGCATTTCCCTGCCACTGGGGCCGATTCTGCAAAGACTTAGCAACCTTGTCACAAAGAGTCACACTATCTGGAGGAATTCTCTGCATGGGCTGTCCTTTTCTGTACCCAGCAGATGCCTCTGGGTCAGAACAACCAACAGCGTTCCCCACTATGCGATCATGGTAGGGTCGCCACCTTCGGTCATTTTTTATCTGACGCTTCCATTTTGGCCTATGGGCGTGTCAGGTAAAAAAACTCACTGAAAGTGGCAACCCTAGATCATGCCGACACGTGCCTTAGGTGCCAATGTAGGCCCTGCAACCGGCCGGCCGGCCCCGAGTCCGATAGAGGGGTGGGTGGGAAGTGGCCACACGTGCCGCGGTGAATGTTCGGAGCCACCTCGAAGAACCTGGTTTAGAGCAGCAACCTTCAGAAGGTTCTTCGAGGTGGCTCCGAACATTCTCACTGGTTGTGTGCGCGTGCACACAACCGGTGACTCACCCCCCACCCCACCCCGGAAAGGCTTCCTAAGGAAGCCTTTCAGGGACAAAAAGGAGGCGTTTTCTCCCTTTATGCGGAATGGGTGGCTGGAAGCACTGTCCATTCTGCATAAAGGGACCCTGCAATGGAATGGTGCCGCATGGGGCACTGTTCCATTGCAGGGGCCGGGCAGGGGGAAAGTCCATACCAGGGCGCTGCATACCAGGAATCTTGGGGGTTGGGGTGTGGTGTGGGGGTTGTTGACCTCCCTCTGGTGGCAGGAGAGGGAGGTTGGGGGTTGGTGTGGAGGGAAACCCCTGGTGTGAGCAGGGGCGACCCTCCGGGGGGGGAGGGTTGCCCACTGGTGGCAGAGGTGGGTAGGGGGGGTGGGATCCCTCTCGCTGGCCTGTCGGGGCAGCCTATGGAGGGTGGGTGTCTAACGGAGTTCTCTGAGGAGAGGAGGGGTGCCAGAGCTATCGGGGTTGTTACGGGTCAGGGGAGATATGATCCAATGGCGAGGTGTGTTCCATCAGTGACGAGGGAGCAGTGCCTTGTGCCCACCAGCCGCCCCTGCCAGCAACATATATTTTTTCACAAGTGTCCCTTAAAAATTGGCATAGGTAGCAACCCTAGTTGCAACACATTTAGCATTATGTCTGGTAAGATCCAGCTGAGCTACTGATCTGGGTCTCACAGGGCAGGCCAACTCCCCAATAGCAGCAAGGTCTGTGCTGTGGCCTAGTGATTCCCAGACCTGGGTTCAAATCCCACAGGGTGTCACTCATTTACACCAGTATTTAAGTCTATCTAGCTAAAGTTCAGTATAGATCAGCCCTCAGGTCAAACCCAAGGAGCAATGGGAGAAGAAATAATAAGGATGTAAACCTGGTTAATTCAAAATTGTTGCTTGCAGGTTGGTTTGCTTTTCTGTAATGCTGGGAAACCTCAGAATCCTCCCCTATGGACAGATGCTAAATGAACACACAGCACATTAGACTGCCATCTAAGGGCTGCTGGTGGGAAATGCACCCAAAACATGGCCCTTTTCAAATATAAATCCTTCAAGGGAATTGCCTTGTCTGTCTCCCTACCCCTTATCCCACTCTAGATTGTAAGCCCATTTAAACCTGTCTGCAAGAGTCATTTCCGCTGTGTACATTCCCTGGAGACTTTTAATTTTTGTGCATGTGTAAAAGGAGTCTCTTATTTTAAAAAGGCAGTTAATCACTTTTATTGTTAAACAGAGTACATTTAAACATTTTGTTTTGTAGCAAATTCCCACTGTCATTTTGAAATGTTTTGCAAAGTTTTTGAAAGATTTGGAAATGTAAAAATAGGTTGAAATTTCAGCGTGGCATTTCAGCGCTTTCGGAGCTTCAGCTCAACGATTTCCAAGGCAGAGTTTGGATTTTTTCTGCCGAAACTTCCACTTGTCAAAATGTCATTGTGTTTCCAGTGGAGCCACAGTAGTTCACACAATCTTGTATTTTATGTGGAATAGGCAGGGACCTGTGTTCCTTGCATTTCCCAAACATCGCTGTCAGCGAGTGGGGGAAATGATGCAGGGAACACAGGTCCCTGAGAATATGTTGTGTGGAGGGTGGAAGAGTGAGTTGGGGAGGGGACAGGAGGTAGGGGGAGGGACGGTTGGGATGATTAGGGGGAGAAGAAGGCAGAGTGGGGGAAGTAGGATAGATAGGGTTGCCATATTTGCAACTTTTCCCAGGACACTTACAAAAAATACATTTTGGAGGGGCCTGCATTGGGCAATGCAGGCCACTCCCAACATGTCTATTTCATAAGGTAGAAAGCTTTTCAGTTTAGCTATGGTCCCTTTGTGTGTGTGTGGGGGGGGAGCGGTCTCCTCCAAGTGAGAAATGGAGACGTGGGACCGGATGGAATGGTTGCAAAAGGAGAGGGGTGGGATTTTTTGGGTATGTGTTTTAGTTACGACTTTAAAAAAAAAAAAGTATTGTAAGCTGTCCTGAGCCACGTCTGGGATAGGGCAGAGTATCTCCCTAGTTTCGGGATCAATACAGCAACCACAGGCTCTAGACTAGTTTGTTTCTAAAGCATTGTTTTAATTGCAAATGTGTGTGTGTGTGAAAACATTGCTCTTTTGACCAGCGCGACCAGCACATCACAAGATGGCTGCCCTGGGCTATATATGCTCCAGAATATGGGTTCGTAGCCCCCATGGGCTCACGTTCCTGTACTTGCACAGCCCGATCGTGCCCTTAGCTTTCCCAGGAACCCCAACAAACTGCTCCTCTTCTCCCCAAATCCACCTCTTACGCCAGCCCCATGTTATGGGGTAAAAGGATATTAACTCACCACGCCGCCCCCTTTCCCAGCAGCTGTGCTATTCCTATCCCACTAAGACAAACGTGCTATGGGTTGAAGGCGTAGCAAATGTGGAAATGTCCAAGCCCCAGCACACAGTTTGTTCACAGAACTGAGGAGCAGCAAAGCCTCTGTGAGAGAGACGATGGCATGGCCGACCTTACCACAGGGCAACCACCTCAGGCCTTGCTATTTTGTCTACTTCTGGGGGTCCCACAATGGCCGGATAGAGCCCCCTGTCACGGAGGAACATAGGGTCACACATGTGTAACAAGGGCCTACATGTAGACTACAAGTATGGTAAATATGTAATGCAAAAGGTTCCACATGTATGTAATGTTACAATTGAGAACTGTAAAACTCAAATTAGGGCTATGACACGTGACCAAGCTCCATGAAATGCAAAGCGCTACAAAGAATGTGTATTTGAGAACCCTGACCCAGACAAGGTGGCCAGAAACATTAACAATGCTAATGCAGGCAGCCATTGCCTACGTGCAGAGACAGAGAAAGCTGATAACAAGAACAAAGGGAATTCTAGAAGCCTCAAGAAGATACGAGGAGTTTCCTCTGGGGATATAATGAGTTGTACCCCAGAGGGGGCAGTGACTATCAGGGACTTTCAGGAACTCACTCACCATCTTGCAGCCAGCAAGGCTGGGAAACCAAGAAGGCTAAAGATCAGAGGAAGCTCTCCTAACACTGTGGCACCTGGGGTGGCCATTTGGAATCCCTGGGTGGGAAGGTAGCTGGACCAATTAGAGGCAGGGACATTTGGGCAATGTTATCTTGGAACATATCAGGTTGGAGGTCACGTTGCCTTGAAGAGGACTTTTGCCCCTTCTTGGGAAACTTTGATATTTTGCTCCTACAAGAGACCTGGCTAGTAGGGAACTCAAATCACGTAGAGCTACCTGGATTTGATACCTTCTGTGTCTCAGCTAGCCCTTCTCGCTCCAGGGGGGAGACCTAGTGGGGGTCTTGCTCTCTTGGTAGCACATGATTTGAAGGCCAAAGTTAAGATTTTGGCCATGTTCAATCTAATTTTATGTTAATACATTGCTCTTTTCCCAATGGGTTAGAGTTATTACTAGAGAATGTGTACATTCCCCCAATAAAATCGTCTTACTACTCAGAAGAAATATGGTCTGAAATGCTTGATTTATCCTTGAAGGCAATGGGTGAGCACCCGGATGCAGAACTAATTCTAGCAGGAGATTTTAATACAAGACTGGGGAACTTAGTGAATCATGGAGTAACTGAGTCATCAGAGGAGTCAATGTATTTACCCCTGGTTCCCCCCAGATGTTCTGTGGATACCGTGATAGGGCCGAGAAGTAAGGTGATGGAGAGCCTTATCCTTTCTTTGGACTTGGTTATCGCTAATGGGCGAGTTAAGGGTGATAAGCAGGGCCACTTTACTTTTCATTCGTCCAATGGTTCCAGCTTAATAGATTATGTTTTGGTTGCCCGTTCAGCTTTTAAGACTATCCAAGGCCTTCAGGTCCTTTTGAGACCAGACACGTGTCATCTCCCTATTTCTTTAGAATTGGCACCCTCAGTGCGAAGAAGTGGGAGTTTTCTCCAACAATCATCTCCCTTGCCTTTTGGTCAAGAGGAAGATTTGATAATAACTAGACTAAAGTGCCCGAAGGACCTTATGGAAGCTTTTGAGGAGTTTTTAAAAAAACCAGTGGTGGTGCACCTTTGCGAGGAATTGGCTGAGCAACCCCAGGAGGCTCTGGGTTGTTATAACCGGCTGGTGAACTTGGTTGAACCGCAGCTGACTTGTACAACTACTAGTAGGCGTACACGGAGTGCCCAGGGGAAACAGACCTTTTGGTTTGATCAAGCTTGTAGGGATGCTAAGTCCTCTCTTAGGTGGTTGATGAAAAGGCTTAGAAACCACTCCCTTCCTGAGGCTCGGAGCTCACTACAGATCCTCCGTAAACAGTATAAGAACCTTTTAAGGGGGAAAAAATTGGCCTTCCAAAGAGCATTGTGGGCAGAGTTACATCTTGCCACCATGAAAAGGGATAACAACAAATTCTGAAAACTGATCTGTTCCATGCAGTGGAAGGGAAGTATATCTAATACTCATTTTATTTATCAATGGATTGGGAGCGGTTTTACAGTAAACTTTTTTCATCTTCCTTGCCCATCCCCAAACCTGTACACTTGGGACCATCTAACAGCTTTGAGAGCTGGCCGCCGGTTACAACTGAGGAACTTAGATCTTTGATAGCAGCCTTAAAGCCAGGTAAGGCTCCGTCCGGGTCCCGATAGAATTCCAGTCGAGATAATTAAAGCATCTCCTGATTGGTGGGTTAACCTTCTGCCCCCCCTTTTTTCAATTATAAATGATTCCAGGGTGGTCCCCAACTCCTGGCTCAGAAGTATCCTGATTGCTATCTACAAAAAGGGGGAGGTCTCAGCTCCAGCCAACTACCGCCCAATCAGCTTGCTCAGTACTGGGTTACTTGTTGGCCCTGGCCCTGTTTAACCTGTATTTGAACAACGTTGTCCCCTATATGAAACTGGTGGATGCACATGCCCCCTTGGTGGGAAAGAGGCGCCTACCAATAATGTTATATGCAGACGATATGGTCCTGCTGTCCCAATCTTTGGTGGGCCTTAGGAGACTGCTCTTCCAATTTGGGGAATACTGCCAACCGGAAAGGTTAAAAATTAATTACCTCAAGACAAAAGTCCTAGTTGTGGGTGCCCGAAAGTCTAGAAAAATGCATTCCTGGAAGATAAAAAGGGAATCTATAGAGCAAGTTGACTCCTTTAAATATCTAGGGGTCACCTTTTTATCTTCGCCTTCTTGGAAGGCTCATCTCGAATTGGTCAGAGTGCAGGCAAAGAGATCAGCGGCAATTTTGAAATTCTATTTTGGACCTGGGGGTAAGCCGATAGGCTATTTAAGGCCAAGGTATTAAATCAGGCGCTATATGCAGCACCGGTTTGGGCACTTGGCTTTTTGGAAAAACTGAAAAATATCCAAAACAGTTTTTTGGCCTCTACTCGGCCTCCCCCAGGGCTCCCCCTCAGTGTTGCTGCGTTTAGAAGCCCGAGTTCTGCCGGTTCGGACAGTGACCTTGCAGCGCCTTGTAAATTATTGGACCAAAGTAATGTCTCTTCCTGAGAGAGGTCTCCTTGCTGAGTAGAGCCCGCAAGGTAGGCCTTTTGGACTCTTGGCAGGCTATGGCCGACCTTGAAATCCTTAAAATGGGTTTCTCTTCTGAGGTACTCAATAATATAGGGAAGGATAGATTAAAAAAATTAACCCAGATTAGATTGAAAGATCAGGTTCTCCAAACGGAATGTGCCTTATTAGCCCAGCAAAGAGTAGTGCCCGAGTATATTCCCTATAACCCTCTACAGTCTGGTCCGGGCTACTTATTTAACTGGTTAGATGCGTCTAGGAGGCAGGCATTCACTAGGCTTTGTTGTAATTCCTTCCCTTCTATCTTGAGGGGAGATTCAAGGGTATCCCCCAGGAACAAAGAAGTTGTGATCTTTGCGATAAAGGGTTCCCGGATACGGTGCCTCATATTTTATTAAACTGTCCCTTTTTCGCAGAACTGAGATCTAAATATCTGACAGGGGCTTCGAGTATCCCAGAGTCTAAAATACTGCGGGAATTGTTAAGCCCAGTGGATTCGGTGGCAACTAGGCAAGTAGCAGAATTTGCCCATCAGGCAATAGTTTTACGAGAGACTCCTAGAGGGTTTGGCCCAGACTGGTGTCCCAACCTTAGGCGTTGAAAAGCCCTGAGAAGATGGAGATACTTTGGTTCCGGGTAAAGGGGATATAGCCCCTCGTGCCAGCCCCGGGTTCCCAAGGTATTAAGTTTATTATGCTGGAGGTTTGATCCTAAAGCCTTGTTGATTGGCTAGCATGTTAGTCCGATTATACTATGTGTTGATTTTATTTTAAGAGTGTGCTTTAATGAATTATGTATTAAGTGAAATACTTGTAAGTTCAAGTTCCTTTGTAGGTGATGTGTATAATAGGGTGATTGCTATGCTATGGCCACGTAATAAATGTATTTAATTTAAAATGTATTCTTTGTAAAGCACCAGGTACATTGCTTGCGCTATATAAATGCTTATAAGAAGTCCCCGGAGAACACTCATTGGTTAACAGGTTTGCGTGGATTCCTAGAGCTAGGGCTCCCAGCCCCCTATCAGAGCACATATTTTAGCTCAATTAGGCCTCTGTTAAGCTCTCGGAGGCAGGATAAAGGCTTTGCTTGCCTGTAAACCACCCCATGTGCCAATGCTGCTCTTTTAGCAATCTGCATGCCATACGGGGTGTTTATATTGTTGATAAATTACTCCATCTCGATTGCACTTCAATGCGTGATCACGCAGCCCACACAACACAGAGAAATATGTTTCACTCGCACACTACTATCAGAAGGCAAATTTCCAAAGGCAAAGCTGACACACTGTTTGGGGTTTTACTCTCCCACCTTTTATTGGAAATGCAACGTTTTAAAATGCCTTTATTTCTTTTCCAGGTATGCGCTTAGGCAGAAGGCTCAGAGCGGCAGTTTAGGACATGCACCTGTGTTCTCACAAATTCCCCATTCACACACTCCAAAGCCACTTGCTGATTTTAAGCCACATCGGTCACCCCCAAAAAGCTTCTTTCCAGTGATCCGGAAGGGAAGTTCTGTTCTTATACTGCCCTGCTACGCCACCAGTCATTTCGGCCAGGAAAAGTGAAACTTACTTTGCTTGCAACAGGTAACCATGGGTTAGAGCTTTGATCACCAGAACTTGGTGGTAACCTATCCCATAGTTGCCAGGGATGAGCTCTTAATGGTTTTCACATGATGTCTGAAAGCCCCCGCAGACCCCATTGCCAAATTTGTGGGCAATGCTGGATCCCCTTGAGCCAGAAGCTCCTCCCCCATGACCCTGGAACTAGGGGGGTGGAGGAAAATTGGGAGGCATTTGTCACCCACATCCCCCAATATAACTACACCCAAGACCAGCATCTTCCAAACGGTATGTAAATTGGGTGAGCCTAATTAAATTCAAGGAGACAAGCAACAAAGAAACTAGACCCTTTATTGAGGTGCAGTGGCTGAGCCGTTAGGCGTTTACCTACACCCTGAAGGCTGTGGGTTCGAGTGCTCTGGCTGTCTCCTGTCCACCCAGCTGTGAACAGGCAGCTGGGGAAGTCAAAGGTGGTCAGACATGGTGCTGGCCACATCACTCCCTTGTGAATTGCAGGCTACAGAAACGGGTGTGCCTTAACGACCTCAGTCTGACGGACTATCTGGCTTGGGATGGATTGTCTTAAAATTTTAAAAATATTGTATATAATTTATTTATTTATTTATATCCCGCCCTTCTCCAAAGGCACACATACATAAACACACACATATACACACACCTTTAATCTGACCAGTTTCTACTTGTCAGGGGGTGCCGACTGGTCTAATAAAATGAATCATCACCTTAACTACTTTGCCTCCTGTCTCCGAGATTTGGGGCTGACATAGCAACCACACTCTTTAGGCTTAAATTCAGCGGTGGAACAGAGAGCGCACAATTTGTAGAGCGATATGGATCCTTCCCTAGGCCAGACGTGCGTTATGTCCTGTACTACTTTCACAGGGATATAAAACATGTCTGCAATGGGGAAAAGACGGATCAGCTGATGGGTGCTTGCTAACACTCCCGCCCATACCTCTTGCATCCAATAAGCTTGTCCCCAAAGGTGTCTGGAGGATGAATCCTTTCACATGACACGAAAAATGCATGTGAAGGATTAGCATGATTGATAAACATTGATTTTTGGAGTAGACGTTTAGGAGTAAAAGGACACTGCAACTGCTGCATCCTGTGACCTAAGAGTTTCACTTTAAAAATAAAAAAAGAGAGAGGAGGGGGGGGACATTTTTGTAGGCTTTGTGTGAATGCAGCCAAAGGCTCCCTGTCCCATATATAAAAAAAGAGGCTCTTGTCCCTCGTTTCTACAGGCACTGCGTAGAACATGCCGCCATAACAAACACTGGATTTATTTGCCACTCCTCCATCTCCGCCTCTGCACCGGCGAGCTTCCTTCTCTTCATCCTCCTCCTTCCTACTTTGGTTTTTTATACTGGAAAACAAACCCACAAAAGGATCATTTTGAGAGACATATTCAAAGCAGCAATGCAGAGGCTAATGGAGCGGATCCTCCGCAGGGACAGCACCCCACACCGATAGGCAGCATGGGCTGGAGCTCCATTCGGATCAGTGGGACTCGCACCGGTGCCAAAGGCGGGCGTAGGCGCTGTCCCAACAAAAGACCGGGCTGCCCAGGTTCTTTTCAGTAAATTGCTATTAACTCAGCAGCTTCCCAACGTTTTGACCATGGGACTCCACTGTAAGAATTCAACGTGATCCTGTGACCCCGCACCAAGCGCACAGCTCTAATAGGGACAGGCAGTGCCGCTGCCCCAAGGCCCCCAAGTCTTGGGGGGTCCACACCTCCCTCGTGCAGCTGCATCCTCGGCCTTTGGGAGGAGAGTCCGGGTGGTTCCTGTTATATCTTCTGCACCAGGGCCCTCCCCCAGCCTAGCTGCATCTCTGCCCTACACCGCCACAAAGTATATCCATGCTGACCGAGATGACAACCCCTTCTATAGATGGGTGTGATCCCATTCTGGGGCCCAAGCAACAGTTTGGGAACTAGTGTACTAACTACAAACCTTCAGAGCTCTTTTTAGAATTCTTATTAATCGTTTCTAGACTACATTCCTTGTTCAAAGTGCTTTATAAATCCTTATCTAGTTCATCTTTACAACAAACATGTGAAACAGGCCACAATCCCTCCCTCACCTTCAAAAAGCTCCTGAAGACTTTTAAAAAATGTATTATTATTATTATTATTATTATTCTGCAGGTGCTTTTAAAGGATTCACTGCTGGACCCCCTTAATGCATTCTGTCCTCTCTCCCTACCTTCCCTCTTAAACTGGTTTTTAAATGGATTCTACACTACTTTATTGTATGGATTTTGTCAAGTACTCAGAGTGCCATTCAGCGGCAGAGAGGGCACGATGTAAATAAAATTATTATTATTGTTCCCATTTTACAGATGGAGATAACTGAGGGGGAGAGAGAGTGGTTTTCCCAAAGGCACCCAGTGAGCTCATGGCTTGGATGGGATTTGCGCCCTGGTCCAACACCTTGTCCACTGAGCTACACTGGCCAGCCCCCCACCCTAAATCGCATAATCTTGTATGAATCTCCTTCACGTCACACACAAGAAGTGGGAAGCAAAATGGACTTCTCCTCTGAGTTTGCTTTGTAGTAGAGCCTTGTGCATCTGACTGTCCCCTCGTAGAATCACAGGGAACTTAAAGCACACCCGAGGGTGGTTGTGCGGGGGTTTGCTAGAACAGCAAAGGTGGCACTCCATACTTGACCCAGAAGAGAAGCCAGAATGGGACACACTCCATGTAAGGGCGTAGCTATCATATCTGCAGGTGGTAGCACTGCACTAGGGATCGTGAGTGTGGGGGCCCATGCGAACCACCTGCACAAAGATTATAGCTATTCTGGGCACCTCTGCCTGGGCAACAGGAGTGGTGGGGACTGGGGAGCATTCCACCTTCTCCATCAGGGCTGAGTCCAACCCAGTTACGCCCATGGTTCTGTGTGCTTCCTTTGTGGTTGGAGGTGTATAGTGACAGCACCCCATAACAATAGGATTCCTGTGGCAGGGGGATGTACCCAGATCTCCTTACTTTATTCATCACCCAATCTGCATCTTCAATGGCTCTTTTGATAATCTGCTGGATTCTCTGAGGATCATCTTCGTCCGAATGGACTTTGAAACTCTGTAAAGTTTAAGCCAGAAAGTTAAGTCACCAACCCTGTAAATGCAACGGTTGCTCAGACCTGAAAAGCAGGATCCATTTAAGACCCTGAAATAAATAGTCAATCAAGGAAAGGGGTCAATCATAGAAACATTCTAGCAACTGGAAGTGTAGCAAATTAACATGACTTCTGGTTAAGCATGCCACATCATTTTAAAGGGGAGGGAAAGAAAGCAGGGGTGGAAAAACAGAAAGGATGGAAGGGACACATCCCTCTGAGTTTGGGATACACGGAACAGTCCCCTATTTCATTTCCTCATAACCCATGGGGAGCCCCAGGGAGTCTGAAATAACCAGTGGCTCATCCAGCCCAGCATCCTGTCTCTGACAGCGGCAATTTCAGCAACTTCAGGGAAGCACGCAACTGATTATAATGGAGATCCATGACCTGCTACTCACACTCTGTCCCTGGCAGTCAAAGGACCAACTTGACTCACAGCCATCTTCATGGTTCCCTGTATCCCAACTCAAGAGGGGAATGTTTCCCCTCAGTCTATCCCTCTACCACCATTTGTATGTGATGGGTGGGAAGCATGGGTTTGAGTGAGCCCTCAGCTCTGGATATTGTTATTTATATAGCACAAGCAATGTCCCTGGCACTGTACAATCATTGATTAGAGACAAGTCCCTGCCCCAGGGGCTTACAATCCAGGAGAGACATGGGAGGGGCGACGAGGGAAAGGGGAACATAGGGAGAGGAGAGAGGGATACATGCATGAAGCTGAAAGATCACAGGTGTGCATGCTTAGCTTAGTTTCGGGAGGGGGGACCCTGAATGATAGGACAATAGAGGAGCATCAGTGAGTAGGCTGCGGGGGGGAGGAGCTAGGGAAAGCCTGACAGAAGTAAGTTTTTAGGAGGGATTTGAAGGTCAGGAGAGAGGGAGCAGAGTATGTTAAGGAGGGAGTTCCAGGAATGGGGGGGGGGGGAGGCAAAGATGGTTTAGGAAGCCAGAAATTCTGGAGCAAGCGAGGATAGGAGCAGAGGAGAAATGAATTTCCCGGGTGGGAACGTAGCAGGAAATGAGGGCAGAAAGACAGAGGAGCAAGGCCATGAAGAGTCGAAGACCCCAAACCCAAAGATTTGGGAAGTAAAAGCTTTCAGTAAGTTCCCCCCCTGCACCGAAAGCCATCCTTCCCTACCTGTCGGACCGCATGCTTGTAATGTTGCTGCATATTTTCTGTCGGAAGCTGCTTGCAGCAACGGAGCAGGTAGCGATATAACTGCAAAGGCCTCTGTACTAATTCCGCCCCGGGAAGTGGCATCATTGTCATGTTGGAGCTTCAGCTGCAAAAACAAAAAATGGCAACCAAAAGCACTGACCCACCCCTTGCAGAAGGAAAGCTCCAAGCACCAGGGATGGCAGCAGAGCAGGAGGCAAGTTTGTGAGGCACTTGTCACCCCCCCAACCCCCACTATAACTACACCCACGATCAGCATCTTCCAAAGATATGCAAATAGCATCCTCATTTCATAAATGGGTCAGGGAGCAAGAGAGAAACAGGAAAGTTAAAGGTATTGCTCAGGATAAAGTCCATTCTGAGGTATGCGGCCTACTGGGCTGGTGTCCTTAAGGCCCCCCAGTTTCTGTGGCCTACGTCTGGCCACCTCTGATCTCCCACTCCGTGTGTGGCAGCCATCCAGTGCAAGCCTAAGCAGGACTGAGCCCACAGTGCTTTACAATCCTTGTCCAACCTCCTGTGATTATTATTCCCATTTTGCAGATGGATAACTGAGGCTAAGAAAGAGTGACTTGTCCACGTTCCACACATAGGAGAAGAGGTAAAGACAATCTAGAGAGCAAGGAATTCACACCTAACATAGGATTTGAACCTTGGTCTCCGAAGTCCAAAGACAACACCTTAACCACTAGGCTACACTAGCTTTTCCCATAAATGCATACACAGTAAGCCAGTTCTAGTCTGAAGCAAAGGATCTTAGGCGCTGATTCTGATGCATGTGAACATACCTATGTTTCCATTCAAACTATAAATGGGAATACAAGGACAAAAGGATGTTACTGCTGGATCAGCAACTTAGGTTGTATCAAGCTGTTAAGGTGACAGTTTCCAAGCGTCCTAACAGATTTTAAGATTGTTTGTAAAATTGGTTAAGACAGAACTTCAAGTTAAATCTTGAAATAAGGTACATGAATACTGTAGGAATCATTCCAAAAACTGATTTTGGAAATTTAACATGATCAGAAAAGAGAACAAAATCTAGCCAACCCCTCCCGCGCATGCACGCGGGAGTTTGGATGGACTTGGTGCTAATCAGATATTGTAAATTACTAGTCATTTAACAGATGCTTCCCATCTGCTGCGAAGCAAAGTTAACATTTGGAGAACACAGAGTTTTATATCATTAGTCAGTAACGAAATAACCTAGGAGGTGCGTGATATAATTTTAGCCTCAATTACGATACTGAGTCACCCTACTGCAATACCTTTTAAAGCTCTCTTACAGTTCTGAGCACTTGGGGAGGCAAATTTAGCTGTGGGTGTAGCATTAGAGCGATCACAATTGCATTATGGGTGATAAAGCTAGGGCCAAAATGGATTTTCAGAGTGATCTGAATATTCCTTGGACACCCTTCAAGGCTCTTCATAGTCTTGCTCCTCCCCATTGTTCCACCCTCATTTCCTGCTATGTAACTCCTCCTCTGCCACCTCCCCTGCCCACGACAGACTCTCCTGTTCCCTAAATTGTCTTTGCCCCTTCTCCCATGCTGTCAGCCTCCAATGCTCGGAACTCCCTCTCTGAACACTTCCCTCCCTTCAAATTCTTCTTTAAAATCTACCTCTTCTGTCAAGCTTTCCCCAAATTCTCACCCCCATAGATAGCTCATTTACACTCCTCCTTATTGTCTCACCCTTCAGGAACTCCCTCTTTCCCCTGTAGCTAAGCTGAGCGTGTGCACCTACAACCTCAGGAATGTAACATAAGTACCAAACTGGGTCAGACCAATGGTCCATCAAGCCCAGCACCTGTCTCTGACAGCCAGTATCAGTCGCCCGGAGAAGTACCCAACAGTACTTAGCTGCTAATGGATCTATCCTCCTGCCCCTCTCCTGGTCACCCCCTACCTTTAGTCATTCTTAACTGTAAGCCCCTTGGGGCAGGGACCTGGCTCCACTCACAACTGTTCGGTGCCTGACACATTGCTGGTGCATTCTAAATAATAAAATAACAAATAAGAATAATCTGAAATTCACTTCCTATTTGCAATGCGCACATGGGGGCTGAAATTTTGTCATTCGTTCGATAAGTATCAACTTGATAAACCTGTACCTTGCGATTGGTTAGCTGCTGTCACATGATGCAGAATCCATTATGTGAATGGAGGAATTAATTTAAAATAAATTCAAAATGCAAATCTGAACTAATTGAACCCAACACCAGCTACTGAATTTATCAAGCCCACTAAAGTTCACAAGAACATTCAAATTGGATTCAAGTGAATATGAAGATTCATCCGCCGAGTCAAAATTAGTTTCCCAAACTAGAAATGCTCCATTTGTTCCAACCCGCGTTAGAAGTCACAGCAGGAAGGAATGTGCCTACGTAACCGCCACATGGGGTGTTTTTAAACGAGACACTTCCACACGTCACCCCACCATTCATGTGTCCAACCTCTCGTTCAAAGTTGGTCCATGCACCAGCCACCCGGTCCCCACATGGTGCACCACCAAAAAAATCCGGAGTGCGCCCTTTGGATGGGGCAGCCATGCTGGGAACTGCCCGGGAACTTCCTGCGTGTGGGCGCCCCTCTGCCACCCCACACACCAACCACAGACACCCCCTCCCCCTGCTGCTCTCGGTTAAAAATTCCCCATGTTACTGATGTTCAGACTGGGTGGGGGTACTCACCGATTTGATGACAGCAACATTTGAATTTCGCAACACCTCTGCAACAGCTTGGGTTTTTGCAAAAAAGGACTTTTGTGCCTCACGTTCAAAAATAGCCTAAAAAGAGAACATGAGACAGCATATTTGTGCGTGCGTGCAACAAACTGCACACGTCACTGTTTCCAGAGTCAAAGTCTTGCAGCATACTGTGTCATCAGATTGACAAACTGCATCTCAGCAAAACACCCGGGAAAGCATCGCATTCCTCGGGGAAGACCTTTTTCACAAGGGTCACGGACAACTTTACAGACACGTCCACTTCAGGACTTCCTCCCTATAATCCAGAGGTTCCCAAGCGATCGGTCATGCCCCAGTTGCACCATCGGCAGCTAGGGTCATGACTGTGATTGTGGCCAACAGATTTTGCACGTCTGTTGCAGTTCGGCGTTACTGGGTTAAACCGAAGTCACAAAATGGGAGTCATACAAGCAAAGTTTTCGGGGCCGGTGCATTATGCTGGTGTTCCAGAGTCTGCACTGGTTACCAAGAGCTTTCTGGGCACAATTCAAGGGTCTGGTTTTGATCTCTAAATCTCTAAATGGCGTGGACCCTATATATCTGAAAGACTGCCTCTTTCAGATAGCTAACTGCATTCTGCTGTTCCAAATAGCCCAACGTTTCAATTGAATGCAGCCTTCTCTCCCTGCTGTGCTACACCAGGCTTTAAACCAGCTGCTGGCCCAGAGCAGGCTACCCCTTAGCAATAGTTAAGAGTGAAGCTTAACCATGACCTGTTCGCCGGGCCAGCCTTCCCACAAGATGACCCCAGGCCCCACTCTTTCTGAGGGCCCTGTAATGGACTCTATTTTCACCAGGACAGGTTGTAGGGGCACCACTCCCTCTCAACGGGACCCCAAACATGACCACCTTCAGGGCACTGCAGAAGCTGCCCCCAAGGGGGAAAGGCCCCTAGGGCCCATGCATTTTATCTTCATCCTGGGCCCCACAAAGGTCGGCCCTGCCTGTTTGAATCATTCAGGGCGAAAGGCTCCAAACTTTCTGCCTGCATGACCTCATACCGAGAGTTAAAACATAATCCCGTGACCCCAGGCAGCGACAAAAAGCCATGCAGCGTATATTGTGTATCCATCAGGATGGTGACCCTGTCTGCAGATTGGATGAACCCTCAAGGCCCCATGACCCCAGAGGATAGGGGACAGCTAGGGCGAGTACGACTTATGAATGCTTTCCCTGCTATGGGGAAATCTTTTTTTGTACAGAGACTATTAGTGCACTTAAATCAATACAAAAAGATCTTAGCCGCTGTCAGGGCTGCTCTGCCCACAAGGGAGAAACAGATGGTTGGAGGCTTAGGAGAAGGTAACAGAATCAAAGTTACAGTTTCTAATGCGGGAGAGGATTTTAGCACCAGTGGGGAAGCCGTCGCCTCTCCCATCAAGCCAGGCATTAAAGGAGGAAGGCGCTGCCCTTGAAATGCATCCCCGAGGTGAAAAAACCCAGAGCCAAAAGGAAGGGGCGGGGAGCAGTCTCCGCACGCAGCTGGGGTGGGGGATGAAGAACCCACACAGGCCCAAGGTGCCAACGCCTCCCAGGCTGCTAGTTTTTCGTTTCTGTAGCCACTTTTCAGTTCCCAACGCCTACCCCCCAAGCATTGAGCTATGGGGAAGGGAGAAGAGGCGAGGGGGCAGATCCAGGACACGGATCTCGCCAAGGAGCCTCTGGGAGGGGAAAGGTTCCCCGGCCCGGAGCGGGCGATCGCAAAGGCAAGAGGAGCGGGAGTGCGCGTGCAAACGGCAGCCAGCTGGGTGCAGGCAAACCCGGCGGCTACAGGGGCGCCCACCTTTCGGGGCCACTAAACTCCCCGGCTCGGATTTCCGGGCTGCTCCGTTCGTCCGGAGGGGGTGAGGGTGGGGCGATCTGAGCAGTCGCAGCGCCTCCACCCCGTTGCAAGCCGGCGCAGTGCAGAGAGAAGGGCCCGCCCCGTCGGGGGAGGGGAAAGGACGCCGCGCGGGCAGCCGTGGGGCGGAGCAAAGGGCTGGCTGGGGCGGGTTGTTCCTACTGGGCACCACCCTATTGCACACACACACACCCCTAAAATCCTGCTTGATGCTTTCGCCAGCCTGAATTCCCAGCAGCGCTGCCAGCCGGGCTCCAGACTGGGAACAGGGCCCTCTGCCGGGCACAACGCGGAACACGCCCGCTGGCAGTACAGCTGCTCCAGGGACCCCGACGGTGTCATCCCACAGTTACAACCTATAGCAAATTCTTCCTGGCAGGAAACATCTCTTAGCCTTTGCGTTATTAATTGCTTCCCATAAAGGGTAAACATTCTAATATGATCAGTGACATAATATCCTAAGCCACAAAGAGCAAGCGAACACTTACAACAAAAGTCAGCCAACGTGATATCTGAGAAGAAACATGGTTACTGTATTCCAGATAAAATTTTTTTAGGCAAAAAAGTCAGTACTTTAAACCAATATCTCAACTCCCTTTAAAAATAGTCATCAGCACCTGCACACCTGCCTCTAACCTTAGGCTGGGATAGAAGGCACAAGTCCCAACAAACAACATAAACATTTAAAATAAATCAAAGGAAGAACCTGATCCACACAACACACTGTTAACCAGCGGAACTCCTTGCTATGGGAAGGCCATAGTATAACTGGGTTTAAAAACAGATTAGGAAAATTCATGGAGCATTAGTCCATCAATGGCTATTAAATTAGTCCAGAGGTGCATGCAAAGGGATTCCCGAAATTTCCGACCGCAAGAAGATGGACTGAGCAGGACGTACTCTTTCCCCTGAAGTAGTGGCCACTGTCAGAGACAGGATGATGGGATAAAATGGACCATTGATCTGAGCCAGTGTGGCAGCTCTTCTGTTCTTAAGAGTGCCCTCTCTTCCTATTCTCACGCTCTCTCCTATTATTGTTTCTATTGATCCCAGCAATGTCAGTGAGCCCTAGCCTTATATCAGGCCCCTGGTGTGTTAAGCAGGGTACAAGCAAAACAAAAAGAACTTGCATCTCAAGGCCCCGGTCCTGCAAACATTTGTGTGCAAGTGTTTTCAAGACACTACAGGTGGAGGCAACAGACAGGTGGTGATGTCCATTGTGCAGGTGGCAGGATCCCAAACAGCTACAAAAATACAGGCATCTACAGTGTATTAATTGGTTCTGATCTCATGATTTCAGGGCCGTGACTTGGCAACATTTAAATGAGTGGTTTTAGCAGTGACGCTGCTGAGGGGAGGGAGCACCTGCAGTTCCAGGCAATCCGAAACAATGGCTCTGATTTTGAAGTGTGGTGCTGGACAGAGGTGACAGAGGAGCCAAGAGGATTTGGGATTCCTCTATAGGTGCCCCCACTGACAGAGAGCCACTGAAGTCTCTCTGTCCCCAGGCAACCAGCTGTGCCCACCCATATACCCTTTCTGGGCTGGTTGCAAGCAACCACGGGTGCCCAACCCTGATTACCTCCCCATTCAAGGGCCTAGTTATAACAGGGACAGGCAGTGCAACTGCTCTGGGGCCCTAGAAGTTTTCTGGGGCTGCATTATTTATTTATTTCAATTTTTAACCCATCTTTTTCCTGAACGCTATTATAACTCAATAGTCCTTTTCAGCAGGGCTTGCACCAGTCCATTGTTTGAGGCTCAAGGTATAATCCACAGACAGGGTGCAGCAGGGAGCAGTCCCATACAATTGCTGCCCCTTTAAGAGGGGGCTGAGGGGGCCAGCCAGTGGGCTCTGCGGATGCACATGGGTCTGGTGTAAGCTGGTCCATGCCAAGGAGCCAGCCTGTGAGAAGAACAGGCTTGGCCATAAGGTACCAGAGTAGGCAGGACGCTGGCCCTTTAAGGGCAATAGTGCTGTGCTGTGGACCACACCCACTCTGGCTATATAAGGAGTTGGAAGGCAATGAGGAAAGCAGTCTTTGCTTAGGAGCTGAAAGAACTGCATCTCCCTGAAGAAGCAGAGCTACTCTATACTCTCCAAGGTGGAACCAGGTACTGGGAGAGGCTGTGTCCAGAAGGGAGCCTTGTGTCTGGGGTGGGCTTGGCCAGAGCCTGGGGTGGGCTAGATGGACAAGGGGGGTTGAGGTTGTGTTGCTCCTGAGCTTGTGAGAGATAGACCTGGGCCTGCAGGGTGAAGGCGGACAAACAAGCAGCCCAGGGATTGTGTACACTGGACATTACAAATAAAGCACTGTGAGTTGATGCCCTCTGGACTGTGTTGGGTCCTACAGGAGGGTACTCCCTTCCTCGAAGGGGAATTAAGCCACGGCTTGGACTGAATAGGTGTGGCAGTGGGGTAGAGCTGATTCCTCGAGAGAGACCCCAGCGCCCCTGTGTGACCCTGGGAAGACCCCCCGTGCTACATGAGGCTCTCCTTATCTCATGTAAGGCATCCTCTGACGTTCTCCTGGAATCATCCATGGGATGCCCCTGCCGTAGCACAGTGCAGCATAGAGTATATGCAGGACTGTAGCTCGGGCAGGGGACTATATAATGGACCTTAATCAAAAGCTTAAGACGGCTCCGTGTAGCCTTTGTACTGAACAAACGCCAACTGCTGTTTTGGCAGAAAGGCGGCTACGGCTGCCTAGAGATTTTAGACTTTGGGTGAAGTCACACAAGACGCTAACCTGATTTGGGCAGCTGTACCCCCGCGATGCAGTGCATTGTATGTCCGGTGGCCACCAGGTATTCACCCTGTCCTGGGTGGGGCGGGGAGCTGGCTGCTACATGCTACATTCACTGGGGCAGGCCGGGGGTGCAGTGCATAGTAGCAGCATTGCCCAATGTAGGATAACCACCTGGATTGGGTTAAGGGGCCACTGCCTGTGGCCTTGAGCAGCGGGTACATTCACCATTTCCTCCCGCCGATAATGGGTAGGGCAGGATGCTTGCACCTGTGGCCAGCTCCTCGGCCTGCCCTGGGTCCCGACAGTGGCCCGCACAGGTTTCCCCGGGGTGTGCGTGGCGGGTCGTGTGCCCGGCTCCCCTTGCCCGCTCAAAGTGTGGCAGCCGTGATTGCCTGCCCCGGAGCGGGCGGGGGATTGGACCAGCCCCAGCATGTGGGGTTGTGCCCTTAGTCCTTGTCGAAGTGGAGCTGTCGAGGATACTGTGCATTGTGTCTTAGAATGTTCGTTCTTTAAAGAACTAAGAGAGATTTGTATTCAATCCCTATTGCTGAAAGGGAGAGACTTGTTGAATTATGAAAAATGGACCTGGCTTTTACAGGAAAGGGACTCGGCTATTATTACTAAAGTTGCTTTGTTTGCTTATAGAGCTGAGCAACTTAATGTTGGGTTCTTTAGTGGCTTGGCAATTCTGACCGGAGTGAGGGCTGCTGCTCTCTTTCCATGATTGGGATTAAACTAATCAGCTTCTTGACATTCTGCCACTTTCCTGCAAAACTACAGGTTGTCAGCTTGAATTCGGTACCATAAGTGTCACGCTTTTCATAGCACAACGCCGAAAGCTAAGCCTCTAACCATCAATAGCATAGGCTTTTATAGATACTCCTCGACCTCTTTGGAGGCACACTACGCAGCAGCAACCCTCTCTTGCAGTTCAGATTCTATTATCCGAGGCATTTTTATCTTCATCAGAAAGGCATGGGGCAAAGCAGCTCTCCCAGCCCTGCCTCTCTGCCTTTGAATGTAAACCTTCCGGTGTCCTTGCACCCCAGCCTGGCATGGCACCTAGAATCAAACTGAGCAGCAATGAATACTGCTGCCTCTCCCCATCCCTCTTTGCTCCTTCCCCCCCCACCCCCACAGTGGTTACACACAAACAGCCTCCTTTGGGGACCTACATTTTTTGACGGTGAGTGTCCCTTTAAAAACCCCTTCAACATGTTTCTGCAAATCAGAGTCCTGTTTGGGTCAAAGGTAAACCTGGAGTAAATGGATACAGCCCCAATGGGATGAATCTGCCCCAGTCTCTGTAATGTCAAGCCTGCAGATCCCAACAATAAGCAATTTGGCTTCCAGGAGCATGATCGTACAAACCCCCAGAGCAGGGAAAGCTAACACAGAGCACAGCCTATGCCAGCTTCTCCCAGAGTAGGAGGGTTGTTTGAAGTGGGTAGGATTATTATTTATATAGCACCAGTAATGTGCCTGGGGCTGTAAATATGTGAGAAGAGACAGGTCCCTGCCCCAAGGGGCTTACAATCTAGAATGGACAAGGGGGAGGACACATGGGGAGCAATCAGGAGTCTGAGAACTTGCAGGTGCATGTGCAACTGGCAGTTGCAGGGGAGGAGGGGGATCATGAGGATCGACAACCATAAACAAGGAATCTATGGGGGTAAAAGGGAAAGCCCTGATGGAAGTAGTATGCGGGGCTGGCCCTTTCCACACAGCACTCCTCCAACAAGAAAAACTGACCCCAGCTGCAGGCTGTGTCTGCTTCCCCAGCTTGGGAGGGGGGGGACATAGGAACGTAAGTAATGCCATACTGGGGCCGGATCCTGTCTCCAACAGCGGCCAATCTCGGTCACTTGGGAGAAGTACCCAACCGGTTCCAATGGGCGATCCATTCCCTGCTGTTCACTCCCAGCTGACAGTAAGAAGTTGCATCCCGTAACCTACTCTGCTAACAGCCGTTAATGGACCTACTCTCCACGAACTTAGCCAATCTTTTTAAAAACCCAACTATACTACAGACCTTGACCACATCCTCTAGCAACAAGTTCCACAAGTTAATTATGCAATGAGTGAAATACTTTGTTTTAAATCTACCACCAGTTAGTTTCATGACCACCCTAACGAGAGGGTGGACATGAAACCACTATTTGAGAGGGTAAATAACCGTTCCCTACTTACTCGTTCCATACCACACATGGTTTTTAGAACGTCTATCCTGTCCCATCTCAGCCGTTTCTCCAATCTGTACTTTTTCAAATTCTACTACATCTTTTTGGTTTTTTTTTAAGGCGGGCAACTAGAACTGTACACAATACTCAAAGTGCGGTTGCATCATAGATGCATATAGAGGCATTATATTTTCAGTTTTATTCTCTGTCCCTTTCCAAATGATTCCTAACATCCAGTTTGCTTTTTTGGCTGCTGCCGCACGTTGACCTGAGGATTTAAATGTATTGTCCACAGTGACTCCAAAATCCATTTCCTGAGGGAGAGGGGACAGGAGGCTGTACATGTACCTAACCTCTCTTTCTCTCAACACACGCGTCTTCTGAATTAATGGAAAGGCTGCTCTTGGTTGCTGTAGATTTTGTTTTTAAAAACAGGCATATGTAGGTTTCATTTTTAATCAGCTCGGTACTTCGAAAAGAACTTTAGCAATTCACTCCCTGGCCTTCTCCTGTTTGATTGTTGTGCTTCTGAATCCGAACTCCTTGTTCTAAATACCTTTTTAGATTTCATAAAATATACATTCAGGGCTCGTACTGCTCTCTTCGTTTTCAAAGAGGTCACCCCATTTGGAAAAGAACCTAAAAAACAAACCCCGACCTTTCAATTCACAAAACCTCTTGCTAACTGGAAAATGCATCGCAAATAGAGGAGGTCAGGAACATGTCAGTCTGAGAAATAATGCAGACAGCAGGCAATGAACAACATTAAAAACTTTTACAAAATGAGAAACAAGGCCTGAGAAGAAAAAATTTTATTAATTGCAATATTAATTGCAACTGTATCTACTTTTCACTGCATTTGTTATGGAGTCTAGCATTTCAGGAAGCCTTACCTTTAACAGCTGTACAAAGGAAAACCTCTAGGACAGCATCTGTGATGATTTCTGAATCCTCTTCTTGGATATCTGAAGTGCGCATACTTACCTAGACTGTAAGCGTCTTGCAGCAGAAACTATACGTCAGGGGTGGAAAACCTTTTCCTTTCCATGGGCTACTTTGAGCATGAGTACAAGCTCCACAGGCTCAGTTGGAGTTGAGGGAGAGAGTGCTTCTTAAAGGGTGTACTGAGAACAGGGGAAGGAAAGGGAGGGTCCAGACCCTGGATCTATAGGGCCTAAGGGATTCTCAACCTGGTGCTCAGAGGCACCAGAGTGGTTGGGCCAGTGAGTGGAAATGCTCCCCAAGCCAGCTGTCAGTAGTGCTCAGGAGCACTTTGAAACAGTCCTGCTTTCAATTGAATTGCAGAGAGGAGACTAAATGGTATGCATATTTATTTATGCAAATTATGCTATGCTATCCTGTGTCAGACTCTGGGGCAAGGAGCCAGGGAAAGGGGCGAAGAGAAGGGGAGGTAGGAGGGGAAAGGGTTGAAGGGAACAGGGGATGTCCCACAGATCAAACAAGAGAACCTCTCAGCCGTTCTCCGATATCAGGGAGACTGAATGCTCAGCATAACAACCAGACAAGCCGGCCTAAGAGAGCTTATGGCCCATCATCGAGGTCCAGGGACAGGGGGCTGGGGAACCAGAGATGAGGGAGCAACAGGGCACTGGGAACCAGAGACAGGGCAGTCAGCGACCGGGTTATAGGGTGGAACAAGGAACAAACCCAGGACTTGATAAACACAGGTGATGGGATACCCCAGTAGGGAACAAGACAGGACTAGGAAAAGAGTAGCAGCAGTGGAGGACAAGGGCGCGCACGCGCACGCGCACACGCACCAAGGCACAATGTGAGGCACTCCGGACATGGAAGAAGACAAAACCAACATGGAGAAGTGCAAAGGAAGGCACAACGCAAAATACACAGTGAGGGAAGGGTAGGGGACAAGAGAGCTGGAAGAGACGTGCCTCAACACACAGAGGGAGCAAGAATGACCAGCAACAGCAAGGAAGGGAAGTGCTACACAAAAAGGAACCCAAAGGGCAGAACAGAAGACTAAGACTCCCCAATACAATTGATACGGGGTTACAAGGAAGAACACTCACAAAGTGAAAGTGCAAGCAGAGCCCAAGCTAGAGGGGTATAACAGAAGCTCCACCAAATCCCTACAGCTCCCAGCAAGCTTTATATAAGGCAGGGAGCCAATCAGGACGCTGATGGGGGTGTCCACACCCACCATCAGGTGCAAAGGGGAAAGAGTGGGCAAGACACACAAATAGGGGGGAAAGTGCTCTAGTATAAGCCACCCAGGGCAAACAGCAGCTACCAACCAAATTCCAAGGCCGTGGGTTCAGGACTGAGCCATGACATCATGCCCCCACCTACCCTTAGTCTTCTTTTCTGGTCTAAACATACCCAGTTCCTTCAGCCTCTCTTTCTCATCTTTCCTCTCCTCCGAATCCCATTTGTCAACCCCCTTTTGGAAGTGTGCTGCCCAAAATGGAGCCCCAATATTCCAAGGGCCGGTCTCAAAAGTGGCACCATCCTACAACAGCACAGGGATTCAACAAGGCTGCTACAGACTCGTGTCCCAATTATAGGCCCCGCTACCAGCAAGGGAGTGGGGTTTTCTTAAGCGGTGGCTCTCCCAAGGCTCCTACTCAGACTTGGCCTCCCCTTGCCAAGGTTGTGGTGCTGCCATGGATCCCAGAGAGGCCCTTGGAGTGTCGTCAACCCTGACCAGGAAGGAAGTTTTAAGAGTGAGCCGGGACAGAATTAGCTCTTCACCCCTGCCCACTCTGAAAACTTCCTTTTTGGTGGGGCCCTTAGCAAGCAGCCTGAGTGCCCTTAGAAAAGTTTCAGAGTGGGTGGGGGCAAAATGTTGGCCCAGCTTCCTGCCCAGTCTGATGCTCAGGCCGCTTACAAAGGAGACACACACCCATAGTTCAGGGCCCAGGCTCACCTGAGCCCCCACTCCTCCCCTGCTCCATGGTAGCTATAGCTATAGAGCAGCTTGGGAGATTGCAACAGGGCCCAGACTAAACAGGCCTTGAGGAGAGGTTAACCAGACAAATCGTAAATCATTCCCTGCAAGTTCAGGAGGAACTGATGACTATATTACACAGATTAATTCAGCAGCCTGCACACAGCAGCAATCAGCATAGTTTATTGCATTCCTAAAGTGACTAAATGCTGGTTCTCTCTCCGCTGATCCTCGTTAGGGGCTGAAAAGTTGGTGGATTTTTAAAAATAGTTTTTGCAAGCTTATGTAGAAACGTAACAATGGATGTTTTCCCAAAGATTGCTCCAAACTGTTTCATCATGAACCGAAGGCACTGCCATGTCAAGATTTATGATCTCTCTCCTCTTCCCATGCATGCAAAAGTGCAGCCTTTTCAAGTTCGGCATAGTGCTGACAGGTGAATCCTCAAAGCAATCGCTGCAGCAGGAAGAGATACATAGGGGAAGAGGGGGGAAGTGGAATCCCACATCAGCAAATGAATGATCCAGTTAGGGGCAACACTGAGATTATGGCCCTTTTCACACAGACACTTGAATACTGATAAAGTGGGTGTTACATTTTATTATTACCTAGACAAAAAACCTGCTGTTTAAGAAACTGGTTAAGGTGGCATTCCAAATTATACTCTAACATGACACCAAATTGTCATGTTAAGGCAAATTAAAAAAACCACACTACTTAACTGAAATTGAACTGCAGGTATTCCTCATCACGTATCCGTATCGTTCAGTCACTATACCACACACGTGCGCTTTCATTGAAATTAAGTTGTTTGGTTTTTTTTAATTTGCCTTAACATGATGATTTACTGTCATGTTAGAGTATAATTTGGAATGCCGCCTTCACCAGTTTCTTAAACAGGTTTTTTTAATGCATGGCTGGCCCAGACACAACACTACTGCAGGTGCACACAGGCACTTGCCCATCCCCCCGCATCCACCACCTGCCCCCACATGGCGTAACCTGCAGTTTTGTATTATAGAGCCACTATTGTGGCTCTAATACATGTTGTAGGGTGCCCATAGAGCACACCTGAAGCCCTGCAACATGTATAATAAACCGTAACACCCATTTTATCAGTGTTTAGAGTGTCTGTGTGAAAAGGGCCACTGAAGACGTCTAGATCATAAAAATATTCACTCCTGCTTGTTCAGCACTGGTACCTCCTGCTAGTATCCCAGACCAAAGATGCAGCAGACGGTGGAAAGCTGAAGCAAGGCAAGCTTCTGGTTTCTGCCAGGGTTGGTCTCTAAGGCATCTGTGGGAAGCTGGGTGGGGCAATCTTGTATTTCTGGTTCCTACATACATAGTGCCATACAGGTCCATCAAGCCCAGCATCCTGTCTGACACTGGCCAGCCAATCTCCGTCACTTGGGAGAAATACCCAACAGGTCCCAATGGGCAATCCATTCCGTGGTGTTCACTCCCAGCTCTTAACAGTAAGAAGTTACATCCCTAAACCCACTCAGCTAACAGTCATTAATGGACCTACTCTCCAAGAACTTATCCAATCCTTTTTTTAAACCCAGCCATACTACAGGCCTTGACCACATCCTCTGGCAACAAATTCCACAGGTGTGCTGAATGGAAAAAAACACTTTCCCTTATTTGTTTTAAATCTGCTACCCGTTAGTTTCATGGAGCGTCCCCTAGTTCTAGTGTCAAGAACTTGCATTCAATCTATCTTGGTTGTTGGCTCATTTGTTTCGAGCGTTCATTTGTCCAGTTTTTACCCCACCCATTCCGATTGCTACTGATAGAAACAACTGGGCGTGGGTGGGGAACTAACGGAACCAGAAACTAACAAAACCCAAACTGAGGAAACCTGAACAGAAAACTAAAATAACTGGGAAAACATGGCTGCTTGAACATAATTGCAAAACCTTATTTTTGCTTGAACTTATGTTCAATTATATTCAAGCAAAAACGTATGTTGCTTGAACATAATTGCAAAAAAATAGTTTCTTGAAAGCTATGACAAGGGTCAATTACAACCTACCCAAAATTGCAGGGGGAAAGGAGTTGTGAACATTTATTCTGCTCTAGATAATACATCTATCTAAGATAATCAGAGTTCCTAGTTTTCTCTACCAAAAAACTGGAAATTCTCTGAAACACCCCCCCCCTAAATTCTCTGATTAAAAACACCAAAATCTGCCATTTTGGGCTGTTAAAATTAGAACGTATTTATATTTGTACCCCGTCTCTCGCAAAAGCAATTCTGTTAAACTTATTGCAAATTATTCATTTTTTTGGTGACAATCTGATGTACTGGTTGCTACTGATACTCCAACAATATTCCACATCAGTCAGCACTGGCACGGAGGCCAAGTCTTCCCGCTCAGCCGGTGGGGTGGGTGCTGCTCCAACCCCCTGCTCCCCACCAGCCCCGGCACAGACTCCAACATACCTCTGCCTCGCCAAAAGCCAGACGCGCTGTCTTCCTCTCGCGCCAAATCACTTATCTTGGATCATGCAGGAGCACACCGGGACCTCCAGAAAACTTCTGCCTTCTTTAAATTTCTGCGCTGCTAGTGAGTTTTTACAGGCGGAAATTTCCCAGAAAAAAACTGGAATTCTGCATTTTTCTTTGGGAAAACTGGAATTCCACATTTTTCTCTGATCAAACTGGAATTTCCACATTTTTCTCTGGCTTTCTGCGCTAAATAGAAAACCAGGAACCCTGGATATAATACAACTGCTTTCCAAAAAGTTTGACCCAAGTGTCCTTTTCACATTACATCCATGTCTGCCTAGAGAAGCATCCTTCTCCCCTGATGTTGATCAACATATTCATATAGAGTCAGCACAGGCCCCCTGGAGTTCAATGAAGCAACAGCATAACTCATTAACCACCTCTGACTATTTCATCTCCATTGAGTCTGCCTAATATATAGGCCGGCGGTTTCCTGCATGATCACATTGCGTGCTACCTGCGGTGCGCTGGCTGGTGAATATTTGATGTGTTGGATCAGATAAAGTAAGAGAGATGAGGTAAGATTAACGCCCAGCGCCACCGGGAGTGCGGCACTGGTGATCGCAGAGAGAGACCAGGCCCTGANCCCCCCCCTTGCAAGACTTCCTCCTGAGAATTGTTCACAGCCAAAGTATGGCTTCCATTAGGAGCTTGAAAGAGATTAGAAAGCTCTCCTTCCAGGATGAGGGTAATAAGTTGTCTCTTTACTCTTGCTACATTCTTCCTGCCATGTGTGTTAGAACAGGTTTCAAAATTCCAGCCTTTGACATTTGCCAAATAAGAGCTATCCGTCCCCACTGTGACTGGGGATATGAAAGCAAGCTACGCCTTTGTAGGCTGGAACTGAGTGTACAGATTTTGCTAGACATGGATGCAAATGACAAATACCTAACTCAAACACCCCCCCCCCCCCCCTCCACCCAGAAGCTTTTGAGGTTCACCAGGTATCTTTTTTTCCAGGCAGATGTGGGAAGCTATGTAAAGAACAACTCTGTATTATGAAAGCGTGCCCATGCTCACCAACAGACGTTGCTTCAATCAAAAGGATTTTCCTAACCGCTTTGGATGCAATCTGAAATGTATAGAATTGAATACAATTTTCTCCCTTGACTTCAATGGGGCTACAACCTTGGGGCCCAATCCAAGTTGCAAACCTTCACCAGGCACACTGCATGTGCAGTATGTATGTCCATATGTCCTACCATCCATACAGTACATACGTGTGGTTCATGCACACACCTTGGACCAACCCCTTTGTCTCCTGCCTTCCTCCTATTTACTACTCTACTTATCATTTCTATAGTACTACCAGGCATATGCAGCACTTTACAGCCACAGATTTTTCAGAGACAAGTCCCTGCCCCAGTGGGCTTACAATCTAAGATGAACAAGGATGAGGGGAACACACATGGGAAAACAGACACACACACATTCCCATTTTACAGATGGGGAACTGAGGCTGAGAGGTTGTGACTTGCCCAAGGCCATCCAGTACATTTATTAGCTAGGGTAAGATTTGAACCCTGCTCTCTGAGATCCAAGTCTAGTACCTTGTTCGCTACACCTCACTAGTCCCAGTGTTGGAACCAATGTGGCAAACACACTCTGAACACAGAGGTTTGACCTATTGTTCATCTGGAAGAAAGCCCTCGTACAGGGGACCCAAAATTATGTGCCAGGATCCTAAGCACGTTCATGCCATCTGCAGATGGGAACACAATCCTGACTGTTATTCAATATGCTTTGCATGACATTGTTGCAATTTGGGGCCATGGGATTGCATGGGGTCACGCAGGCAAAACAATTTGGGACCTGCTTGGTATGCAGCCTTGTATAGGAGGATACAGTAGCCCCGGGGTGGCAGAAATTCAGGCCCGGAGGCTAAATGCAGCTGGTGGGGCCGATTCCCATGCCTCGCTTGTGCTGGGTGCAACCCACGTGCACACAACTCGCATGCATGACCATTGAGAGTGCATTGTGCTGCGCGGAACCCATGTGGATCCCCTATAAACGGGGTTTGGGATTGCGGCCGAGGACTAGTTTTTATTTGGCCCCTTCGCAGTTCCTGGATCTGGCCCTTGGATCCAGTTCCTACTTCCAAGAACTGAAAGAGTGCGCTCGGGGAAAGGGAGCCGAGATGAGGGCATGCACTCACGGACAGCAGATGGAGCCATGCCTCTTCCATCCTTCACCGTGAGAGCATCCCTTATGCACTTCACTCCCAGCGTTTGCACTAAGTGGCCAAGGTTCCCCGTCCCTGCAGTAGCTGGACAACATTTCCCCTATAGGAACGCAAAATGCATACTTATCTGCGGGACCGCCTCACTCCCCATGTGCCTGTGTGCCCCTTGAGATTGTCCATGGGAGCCTTTTTGGAGGTTCCCCGGATGAGGTGGTGGTGCACCCGCCTACTGGCGCCAGGCCCCGTGGGGACCCCTGCAACGGCACCCCAACACAGCACAGCCGGGGAACAGCACAGCAGATCGCAGATGCCGTTGCCCCAGGCAACCGGCCCTGGCTCACGACCCGTAACCATGCCTCCCACGTCAACACACGGCGTGGGGCAGCCCCCGCCCCTGCTGCGCCGTTCAGAACGCTTACGGGCCTGCACAGGGGCGGGGCCTCTGGGATAAACGCCCAGCGCCACCGGGAGTGCGGCACTGGTGATCGCAGAGAGAGACCAGGCCCTGAGAGCCAAGTGTTGCGGTGTGTGCTATATTGACTTCGTGTGCTTGTGTAACAATCTCAGTGTGTGTGGACTTTGAGCCCCGTGTGAGTGACCGTCCCTTCTACATCTCCCTGGTTTGTGGTGCGAGTACTTGAGTGAACGGAGAACGAGTGTGAGCGATTTCCCCTGTCCTTCCTGGGTTGTGCCCTTCCCAATTCTTCCCCTGGGTAATTGCGTTGAGTGTGAATTTGGGGCAAGGCTTTGGCTTCCCTGTGTCGCTTGCGCCCAATGATGATAGAGGCCTGATCTCTTGGGGGTCACATACGCCACCGTTCTATCCCGACGGGCACTTACTCCCTTGTGATAAACCCCCAGGCCAGGGTCAAGCCTTAGCCGTGCTTGAGAGGCCCCTGAGTGTGTTTGAAACCCCCTCCCCAGTGACAGGCGGGTGACCACCGACGCTAGATCTTTTTCGGTGGCTGCCCCTGTGCTGTGGAAGTCGCTCTCGGAGGAGGCTCAGTTGGGCCCCACTCTCCTGTTTCGGCGTTTATGTAAGACCTGGCTATTCCGTCAGGCCTTGGGGGAGTGGGGAGGGTTTCTTTTCCCTGCATAATTGTGAATTTTTAATTGTTTTTAAATTGTTTTATATTATTATTCGCCGCCCCAGGCTGTCCTGCGGACAGGAGGGGCAGGATACATTTTTTTTGTATAAATAAATAAATATTGGACATACATATATTCTCTCTTTTGGATCCTCAGCTACTGCACGTCAGCGCCACTGGAGCAAACAGTGTTGTCCCACTTCCCATCAGCTGATGCCCTGAGCCAAGGGCACCAGCAGCATTGTGTTTGGGCGGGGGATGGCGAGGAGGAGTAGAGCTGCTTCTCTCCACCCTGTTCCGACATGATCATGCCCCCTCTTCCAAGGGTCATGACATAACCGCGCCCGGCAGGAGAGGGGCCCGTGGGATGCAACCACACCGTCTTGCGCCCCTTCTCCTGGCACCCAATGTCTTGCCCATTTTCACTAAAGTGTCTCAGTCCCCGGCAGGTTTCATAATGTGCTTTGGGAGCTGGGCCAATTGGTTGAGTTGTTCTGAGGCTTCGACGTGTAAACTAATAATCTGTCATTGTGCTCTAATTAAGCCTAAGTGCTGCAATAGATTTCCTGTCACAAATGCAAAGATCCCGCATGTGCTGGGAGCTCATGGGGCGGCCTCAGCAGAGAGAGGCTCGTCCGCAGGAGAGAGCAGGAAGCTGGAGCCGCAGGAAGAGAGAGGTGGGCGGAATGATTCAGGCAGGCGCTGCTGGAGACAAGACACAGCTGTAGGGAGTCGGAGAAGAATAAATGGCTGGGGTTCTCCACCTCTTCCCAAAACCAAGCCCTTGTAACAGAACCGAAAAGAGCCTGGAGATCAGGGACGTAGCTACCACTCAGTGGAGCCCTCTGCAAGCAGTCTGAGTGCCGCTAGAAAAAGTTCAGAGTGAGCAGAGGAGGAAGCAGGACCAACACTCTGCCCTCACCCACTCTGAATATCTACTGGTCCTCAAGCAGCTTGTAAAACCCCCACCAGAGGGAGGTTTTCAGAGTGGGCAGGGGTGGAGTGCTGGCCCTCCTGTCCCCGCCTGCTCTTCAAGCTTCCTTGCTGGCAGAGTTGCTGCTGCTCCAGGGTGGGAGGGGCTTACAGGGCAAGGTCCCCGCCTTGGTGTGGGGGCTGGAAGGGAGCTCCCTTTGGAGGGCCGCTGCAGGAGGGCCCATATTTGTGACCTGGGTGACCCACCACGGCCTTGCCATGCCGACAGCCCAGCTTTCCAGCTAGAAAAGAAGACGGTGTTTGTGATCAAGAGCTGCTCACACCCTCCCCTTCCCCAGAGTCCCATGCTGCCTGAACCACCTTCGGCCCTTCCCCCAGGGCTGGTCCCTATGCTTGGAACTCCCTCCCTGAATGCATAGAATCTGCTCCCTCCTTCTCACCCTGGCAGGCCCTTAGCTAAGTATCAATGGGGCCTGTTGCAAGAAATGGACTCTTTCCCCCCCCCCCCCCCCCCCCCCCCCCCCAGCGCCTCTCTCTCCGCTAGCTGCACTGGAGCCCTCGAGACTGCAGCTGCCTTGCCTGCCTCGTGCTGCTGCTACTGGTGCGTGCTCTGTCCTGCGCCGCCCACCTTGCGGGTCCCACGTGCGCTGCGCACTGCAGCCCCTTCCGCTTCCGTTCAGTCTTCGCCGGGCTGCACCGCAACAGTGACAGTATTTGCAGCCCTGGGACAAATGTCCCTCCTGTCCCTTTAAGAGCTATGCCCCTGCACCCGGGCAATTTCTGACAACTGATCAATCAATAGGTCGTCCATAGAGAATGACCCAGGATGCAAAAGCCCTTTCTGTGGTGGTTCTGTTTGACTGAAAGTAGCTAGTCTTGTTGCTGTGTTTAACTAGCCCCTTACCATGTTTACTGGTATCATTTTTCTAGCGAGTGGCTACTGGCAGTGAGAAATGGAGGATTGTAATAAGCACACCCCATCACACACTCTTCCCTCAAGGGGGCTTTTATTTTTCATGGAAAACCTTTAGGAGCTAGCTATCGACCCTATATTATTTTTAAGGGATTTTATATGATTTTAAAGTTGCTTTAGGATATATAGTATTTTTTAGTTGTGAAGCACTCAAAGTGCCATTTGGCAGGGGGTGCTATAAAAATAAAATGTATTATTTTATTATTATTAATAGTTTACCAATTATTAAGCCAGATTCGACATGTCGCCTTCCCCTCATTTGCAACTTTTATTGTGTCTGCCTCCAATTCTGAAAACTCTTTCAGGATTTACTAGATTTCCTTGAGCCAGGGGGGGAGAACCTAGGACCGCCTCAGCTCAAATCTGACCCAGGACTAATTTTTGTTTGATCCTTTTCCAGTTCCTGGATCTGGCTCATGAGCGCAGCCCCCGCCCTCAAGTCCTGAAAAATTAAGCCCAGCAAAAGGGAGCAGAGATGAGAGCCTGCACCCAAGGAAGGGGGGTGGATTATGTGGCATAGAGCCATGATCGGGACCTTCTCCTTCTTCAATCTCTTCTTTCTATATACCGACTCAGAACTTGGCAGATAAGGTTAGGGAGCCGGTGTGCTGGGATCGTGGCCTTTCATGTTGGCTAGTGTTGTCTCGCTGTTTCTTTGTGCTGCCCTTTTGTTGTATTCCCCTACATTTAGATGGGAAGCTCTTTGGGGCAGGGACCATCTTTTTCTTTTGTGTTGATACAATGGGACCCTTGGTCTGTGACTGACCATCAGAAGTACTGCTGCAATAATATCCCCCTCCTTGTCTTTTAGATTGTAAGCCACAGGCAGGGACCGCATCTTATTGTATGTTCTGTACAGCGCCAGGTTACTACTGGCGCTTTATAAATGTTTAATAATAATAATAATAATAATAATAATATCCTCCTCACTTGTCCCCAGAGCTATAGAAAAGCTAGACTCGAACGAACACACATACACAAATATTTCCCAGTCTGATGTTAGCAGAACCTTTTTGTTTTGACCCAGTCCCTTCCCCAAGCAGTGGGAAGTTCCAAGGTGTCCCTTGCTGGGTTTGTGTGCCCTTTTCAGGAGACAGGGAGACTTACTCTCTCTGGTCTTTTCCCTCAAACTTCCAGCTTGCTGGCAAACTCTAAACGTGCACTGCCCAACCCCTATTGTATGGCACGTACCCATAACACAAAGGGCGTGATGGGCCTGGTTGGGTGTCACATTCCAGGGGAGGAGGCGGGCACACAAAGCCTCCGTACCAAGAGGTGCGACAAAATTATGGAAGGGGAGCTGAGCAGATGGACTGTGGCCACTTAGATTTGAACTCGGGATGTGCAGCTGCAAGGCCAGCTAGCTGTCTGCTGGACCAGTAGCGGTTCTCATTTAAATCAGGCCTCCTCCCCTCCTCTTGGCTGTGGCAGTGAAGGGCCCCCCTTCTGCTATCCCTCTTTCCCCCCCCCCCCCTTCCAATCCTCTTGTTGCCTCTCATCTCTCTCCCCCTTGTTCTCCAACTCTTGTTCCTCATTATCTGGAAATTCTCCTAGCCCAATCAGAGTGGAATGAGGAGTTTGCCAGCTGTGTTCCTTCTTATGCCCCCCAGCTCCCAACTCCCTTCCACACACACACCCCTCTTCTGGTTTGAGAACCACTGCCCTGGACCACGCAATAAATGAGACGCTCGCTCCACTGTCGTCAGTAGCTAATCCTGACAGCAAGGGACGCAGGGTTGCCCCCTAAGCATGAAAGAATGAGCACCCTGGGGTTCTGCCTCCTAATTCCCTAAACTAATCCGCACACCGCTCTGCACCCCCAGGGTACCAGGCAGCATCTCTGTGCAGAATGCCTCCCGCAAGGAGCCATCTGTCCTGTTAGGCACCCTCCAGGAATGGGCCACCTGAGACGTGCTGCTTTCGCACCCTGTCATTTGGCATCGCTTCCCTACAAGTGGAGCGCTTGGCTGGGAAGAATAAAAATAGAAGCGAACAGAAAAAGCCTGTCTCGGCTCTCCCTCATTCCGGCAACAGAATATTACAGGGCGTATTTGGAAAGGACAGAAGCCACGATAATGACAGGCCCCCCCCTCTCGTCACAAGTGATCACATCAAAACTGGCAGATCCTAATAAGTGCTCAGCAGGCTGGGGAGATGGGCTGATTAGGAGGTGGCTTCCGCATTGTATGTGTTCATCCAGAGACCAGGAAATGTGTGTCTGCAGGGCAGGCAGCTGCCTAGGGCAGCCAGATATTCAGGGCAGCCAAAGAGCCAGTGACTCCGTGAGCGACTGGGGAGTTGGCAGGAACAGACATGTGCTGGTTTGCCTAGGGTAGCAGAGCCGGCCCCGAACACCGGACATGATTTACTCCCCCAAGTCCTAGCAGGGAGAGAGAGAGTGTAAGACACAATGCGACTACAGCAGAGGGCATCTGCTGCATAGAGACACAATGGACAGATCCTAACCTCTGTTGCAGTGGGGTAAATGAGGAGGAACTCCATGGTAGTCACACTGGTATCTGACATCATGAGCATGGCCTTGTGTATTCTGCAATTCTCTCTCTCCAAATTCTGCTACCTGGAAACCCACATTCTGTGAGCAGAAAATTCAGATTCTGCAAGATGAAGAAATTATGTCAGTTAACAAAATCCTCTAAATTTGCATGCCAATTAATTTCCCAGCATGCTGTTCCAGCAGTTTTGAACTTCCCATTTTTTTACTTTTTATTTTTTAAGAAACCCCTCACAAAATAGTACATGGTCATAATGGCAGGTGGGGTGAGGGGAGGCTCGTGTCTCCCATGGAGCATTATGGGATGTTCCTCTTCAGCAGTTGTCACATGGCTCCATAGTCCCAGAATATATACAAGCAGCTAATGGTGCCAGCACCCCATTGGCTAGTTCATATCAAATCAGTGAGTCGTACAACTCAGAAGAACCGCTATACTGCATCACACCAATGGTCGCTACCCCCGCATCTTGTTGCCAACAATGGTCCCCACACAGGATGGCTGCTTTGGAGCAGGTGTTGGGAACTTTTCCCCCTCCCACAGACCACTTTGAAAATGAGTACGATCTCTGCGGGCCAGAGAGGAGTTGGGGATTAAGGGGTGTGCTCAGCATAGGGAAAGGACAGGGAAGGTCCAGCTCATGGATCTGTACCATGGATCCATCCCTTATCCTGCATGTCCTTGCACTTGCTCCCTTCCCATGAGCTCAGGCTTTCAGTGCTTGAAGATAGGGACTGGAGCCAGGAGTCAGAGCCAGGAACTGCAAAGGGGCCAAATCAAAGAACAACCATGGGCCAGATTTTGCCCAAGGACCAGAGGTTCCCTATCCATCCTTTAAAGGAAGTGTCCCTCCCTATGGGCTCCTCCACCCTTTGCCCATTCTAGATTGTAAGCCCCTTGGGGCAGGGGCCTGTCTCTATAATCATGATAGGCTCATTGCTGCTAATGCTATGTAAATAATGAATAATAATAATAATTAATAATTAATAGTTCCTATGTGTGGTGAGAGACCCTTTCACTACCCAGCTCCCAGATGTTTCATCCCTTGACCAACTTGGCTAACATATATTAATGGACCTTGAGGAACCATCCAGTGTGAGTTGTTGGTTAATAATCAATGGATTTCGAATACAATTTCTTTTCTCTCCATGAGATTGCAGCCTGAAAAGGCTTGTGAACCTGTCTCTCTCCGCTGTCATGTAGGTTATTGTACTCTGAAGTGCTCCGCGAGTAACAGTGAGACCAGGCTTTTCCCAATTCATGAGTCACCGTGCTGAGCCCACTGCCTGTTATGCTGACCAGGATTGTCTCCTCGTTGCCTTGTGTTCCGCCTGTCGGTTTGTTTGTTCGGTTTGTAAACTCTTTGGGGGCAGGGACTGTTTTTTATCCTGTTGATAAAGTGCTTGGCACAAGAACGACCAGATTTATGGTGCACATGATCCACTTGATCCGGGCATGATCTACCTGGATCCCTCCTGCTGGCTCTGGAGCTCCAGGCTGGGCTCCCTCTCACTGAATCCCAACTCTAGGGAACTTCGGCCACTGGTCTCAGGAGTGGAGAGGAACATTTTTCCCTTTGAGAAAGCCTTCTCTGTCACATTGGAGGAGCTCTCCTAGCCTTTCTCCCCGGAGACACCCCTTGGAGCGCTGATCCTGCTTCTCCTCCCTAAAGGTAATCTCCAAGAGGCTGGTCCCCTCACCAGCTACACTGGATACTAACTTGTGATCGAACAGTAGATCATGATCTATCTCTTGGCTGCTCCTGGCCTAGCAGAATGAGGGCTGGACCCACGACTGAGGTCCCTACATCAGTGGTGGGCAACCTGAAGTAATCAAAGACCCCATGTCCAGCCCTCACATCCCCCCACCCCCAGGCCAAAATGGACCTAGCCTAAGTCTAGGATATTTAAAAAAACTTACAAACATGTAAGGACCCACTGTCCGGGACATGGGCTGACTCAACAAACAGGGACAGAGTGGAGAGACATGGCTAGGGTACACGATTCAGAGCAGGGCAAGCCAATGGATTTTAAATTTGGTATTGTTTGTATATTGCTTTATATTTATTATATATTTGATATGTAAGCTGCCCGAGGCAAGAGGAGTGGGGTGTTAAATGTGAAAATTAAATAAAAATGAAAGCCATGCTGAAACAAAGGGGTCGGGAAGTGGAGCAGGTCAGAATGCAAACAGGCACATTCCTGCGGCTGCAGGCCAGACTTATATGGGCAGGCAGCCAATCAGGAAGCTGGGAGGTGTGGCAAAGACTGGGACAAGGAGGGTGGACAAGGTCAGGGCTAAACCGAGCCACAAAAATGCTGTGGAGCTGGGCACCGCCTCAAAACCCCTGCCCCGCCAGTTGGAGGCTGCGTCCTGACACCAGCATAAACTCACCCCTTCACTCTGTCCGGAGCTGCCATCTTTGAACCAGCGTTGTCCGCAAGGGCTTGCAGTAAAAGTGCAGATAAGAATAAGCAGGCGGGTGTGTGTGTGTGTGTGTGTGTGCGGTTTTAAGTAAGTGCAGGTGGAGCAGCTGCACTAGGACCCACGAACCTTGGGGGTCCATGTATGTAGGGTTGCCACCTACGCAAATTTAAGGACCACTTAAGAAAAACACATGTTGCAGAGCCTTCAGCATGTATTTTTCATAAGTGTTCCTTAAAAATGTGCCTAGTGCCTGTGGAATGTGCAAGGGGGCTCTAGAAAGGAGGAGGGGTTTTATTCCATCTTCTGCACCACAGCCCGTTTCTCTGTGAGCAGGGCAGACACAAGGCCTAAGGAGTGGTTCTGCCCCCTGTGCCTGCAGCTGCCCTTGCCTTCCACCCCTGTTCCTGAGTGCATATTGCCTGGGAGCCCTGGGAACACAGGTTAAGGATCTGCCTGAGTCAGACCAATGACTCCATCTTAGCCCACTATTGTCACAACCTCACATGGCAGCAGGGGTTTCAAATCCAGCTTTCCAGGATCCCTGGCAGAGGCCTCACCCCAGCATGCCACCAGAGAGCCTGAATCAGGGGATTGAACTTGGGACTTTATACTTGCAAAGCATGTGCTCTACCACCTGAGCCACGGCCCAAAGTTTCCTGAGCCCACTCAGCAATCTGACAAGGCCTGAGACCAAACGGGCCGGGTGAAAGGTACACCCAACCTGATGCTTGCAGACAGCCTGGTTTGAGTTAGGCTGTCGGCTCCTAGGATTTACCGTTCTGTGCAGAAGCACCATTAGAAGGATTGAGAGTCTAAACTGTGGCTCTACAAAGATTTGCTTACAAAACAGTTCTTGCAGCAGAAAGAGGATTGCGAGGTGCATCAAAATATGTCCAAGAGCAACAGCACAGTGCCATATTGGTATCCTAAATTCAACGACACACTGGGTCAACTGACAAGCTGGCTAATGCAGAGTGCAAGATTAATTGGCTTTGGTCAACCCATGCTTCATTGGCTGAATATCATTATCAGCAGTATAAATGATTACGCGCACAGAGGACTATCCCACAATAGTCTCCTGTTTTTAAATGCTTGTCTCTTTTTAAGCAAGCCTTTATCTAAATGCAAATGTGATTTCAGCTTTCTGATTAGGACATTATACAGTCATCCATTCCAGAAAAGCACAATTAGCGGATTATTTTATTTCTGACTCAACAGTTCTTTGTTTAGAAAGTTCGTTTGTTGTTGTGTGCGATATTTAAGTTATCAGAAGGAGATTTACATTATTAGAACAAGACTTCCAACCAGATTTTTCTGGGGCTGAGGGTTTTATTTAGAAGGGAAAAAAAAAAAAAGTGGGGTGAAGGGAATCCTGGCAGATAAAAATGGCAACATTTTGTGGGATTTTAGTGCAGTTTTTTTGTTAAAGAACAAGGATCAGAAAGGCTCTGATTATTACTAGGTTTCATATTCCCTCTAGGGGAAATTTGTAGTTCATTCAACTAGCATCAGTCAAAAGGTTTTGAGGGGAGGCAGTTTGACCACCCACCCACCCCCAAATGGGAGCCCTGAGTCCCATGAAATGAAGGGGCCGAAATTAAATCCAAAATGTCCTCTCTGCTTCTCCCTGCTTTTATACCCCTGTTAGTTACTCCTCTGCAACCCATTCTGGAGTAGAATCTGGCAACAAGGGTGCAATCCTGTCTCCCTTGAAGTCAATGCCTCAGCTCCCACTGATTTGAATGGGTGAGGGTTTCACCCTAAGAATTCTCACAGGCAACATACTGAAGGAATGTGCCTGCTTTATTGGGATGCATTGAGGTGTTGTATTAAGAAGGATTGGAGACTGACTCCTTCAAGATTCTGGTCCTATAAAGAAAGCTGATGCCTACTTGGCCCATGAAGGCATTCTAATGAAACCAGAACCTCCTTAAAAACCCACCAGTTCCTCTCCTGCATTTTCCATGGGGTCTGACAAGTTTCCAATAGCATGATTGGGCTGGAGATGCTTGCCAGAGGAAGGTCTAGGAAGTAGGGATGGGCGAACACAGTTCCGATGTTCGGAGATCGGACCGAACTCGAATAGTTCAGTCGATCGAACCGAACTCGATTTTCGAACCGAACCGAACTGAATTTCCAAACTCGGAAGGTGTCTGGCAACCAGAAGAAGGAGGTTTCTGAGTGCTTGTCTCTGGCAGCCTGCGGGAGAGGATGGGTGCGGGAGTGTATGAGGATGCCATGGGCTTGGGGGTTGTGCTGAAGGCGCTCATTGATATAGCAGCCAGATAGGAAACTGCTGTGAGAAGAACCGAGTGGAGGCTCTTGTTGCTGGCTGGGGGGATTAGAGTTTGGGGGACCATTAACGGAGAGGACTTGAAGGAATGGGCTTAAATGAAAGGAGAAAAGATTTCAACTAATACTAGGAGGGATCTTCTAACTGCCAGGGCTGTTGGGCAGCGGAAGAATTTGCCAAGGGAGGCAATGGAGGCCCCATCCCTGCAGACAGAGAACATCCCTCTGGGATGGTATAGAATCATAGAGCTGAGGTGGGGAGTAGATATGTTATTTGCGGGATGGGGTACTCTTTGCATTTTTGGGGTAGAAAAACTACCCTAAGGCACCAGTGCAAGGCCCTGCAACATGTATTTTTTGTGAGTGTCCCTTAAAAATGTGCACAGGTGGAAATCCTACAGATCTGGTTTCCTGGGTATTTTGTTTCAGTGATTTTGGTTTCTCGGTCAATTTGGTTACATCTCTTTTTTTAGCAATGGCACATCCCTGTGCAATAGTGGTGCTGAAATACTGGAGTGACCAAAGGAAAAAAAACCCAAAATCTGGAAAACAGGGGCGGGCGGGGGAAGTGAGGTATGCAGCCTTGTGCCTTCTATAGAAGGATACAGCAGCCCAGGGGTGGGGAAACTCAGGCCTGGGGGCCGTATGCAGCCTTGTGCCTTCTATAGAAGGATACAGCAGCCCAGGGGTGGGGAAACTCAGGCCTGGGGGCCGTATGCAGCCTTGTAACTAGGTTTTATTCAACCTTCTGCCAGTTCTTGGATCTGCCGCCTGGATTCAGTTGCTGCCCCCAAGGGCTGAAAGACTGAGTTTGGGGGGAGGGAGCAGAGATGAGGGCGTGTGCACAAGGAGAGGGGATGGATTCATGGCGCAGATCCATGATCTAGAGCCTCCCCTTCCCGATTACACCCCTTAAGCACCCCCGCCCCCAACGTCCTCGTGCGTTCCTCCCTAGCAAAGCTGCTGCTTGCTTAGAAAGCAGAGAATAACATTTGCTTCCTCCCACCAAGGTGCAGCCCTTGCTCCATCAGTCAGGGTGAGAGATTACCCACCCAGCGCCACTTGGTCTATGCCTGGCGGATCCAATAACTGCTTGCCTTCCTTGTGCCGTCATGGTTCAGAATAGCAATCATAAATAATCTTCTGTTTGATTAATGCCTATGGACTGTGACTGCTTTCTGTTAACCAGGCTGCAGCTAGGGGGCAGGGATGGGGGTGGGGTTAGTCAGTTTTGTACTGTGCGAGAGGTTCTGGGTTGCTGGGCTCTTGGCTTTTGCCAGAGGGGGCAGTCGGGTGCAAGAATGCATCTGGAATGTGGTCAGGATCATCTCCTTGTTGCCTCGTGTTCCACCTGTCGGTTTTGCTTATTCCATTTGTAAACTCTTTGGGGCAGGGACTGTTTTTTATTCTGTTGGGCACAAGAGCGGCCAGATTTATGGTGCACAATTGATCCACTCGATCCCAGGATCAACCACAGATGATCCACCGGATCCCTCCTGCTGGCTCTGGAGCTCCAGGCTGGGATCCCTCTCACTGGGATCCCAACTCTAGGGCACTTCGGCCACTGGAGTAATGTCCAGTTATCACAGCCAGGGTGCAAGCCTCCTCCTTACTAGCCTTTCCTTGATACAGTGCTCTGGCAGCTGAAAATGGATTCTGAGGAGCAGCTGCAGAGACCAGGTGAAATGACCATTAAGGTAGCGCTAGGCCCAGCAACAGCCCTGATCAAGAGACGCACTTGTGCTGACCTAGAGCCAGATCCAGCTCTGTCCCCAACCACATCTTGCAGCTCCTCCCTGCAGTGACCCAGGGCCTACGCCAGCAAGGAGAGCTCGGCTCAGTATCTCTTCTCACCAAAAAGCTGGAAGGGGGGCCTCTGGGAGGCAAAGCTGCTGAAATCCCAGCCTCACAGCATCCATCATCAGCCTGTTGCTGCAGGGAGACTTCAGGATTTCACACCAATCTGCCAGGAGGGGAGATCGAGGAGAGAACCTTCCCTGAATGGCTTCCCTCCTTGGAAGTAGGGTTGCTATATATGCAATTTTTTCCCAGGACACTTTATGAAAAATACATGTTCCTGGGCCTGCATTTATTTATTTTTATTTATTTATTTGTACATTTTTACCCAGACCCTCTCACTACAAGTGACTTGGGGTGGCTCTCAAAACTCATAATAAAAACAGTGTAAATATAAAACATATTAAAACTCGAATGATGCGCAAAATAAACCCCACAGTGCAAAACCCCCAATTTTACCCCGTCATACCCATCCCACCCTCCCCTGCCAAATGCCTGGTGGAAAAGCCAGGCCTTACAATTTTGTCGGAAGGCGAGAAGATTTGGGCTGAGGGGAACCTCTGTCGGGAGGGAATTCCAGAACGAATGCGCAGTCTCCGAGAACACCCGCCTGTCTGTCCAAATGCGGGAGCCCTTGTAGCCCCTCCCCGCTGTCTCCACCCCCTCAGGGGCACTCTCCGTGGGGCCCTGGAGGTGGTTGCATTTGGGGCTTCACTGGGAGGGAATGGGGACTCCGCACTCTGCCCTGGGCCCCCTGGAAGTAGAGAAAATAGCAGGGCTCGGGGCGGTCACCCTGTGGTAAGGCTGGTCCTGGCCGTGCCCCTTTCCAGGCATTGTGATGTCATAAGACTCCGCACAGGGGTTGCCGTGTCAGAAATGGGTGGGGGAAAGGGGAGCCCCACCCTTTTCTGAGACCACACCCCCTTTTCCAAGGGTCATGGCACCATGATGCTCAGAAGGGGGTGGGGGGCAGAGCCAGAGGGGTGCAATTACAGACCCTTGCATCCTCTTCCTGGAGTCATGGTTGCCACCATCCTCCACAAGGAACCCCGGAAGGGTGGGGCAAGAGGATGCCATTCCTCTTTCTGGTGTAATCCTGGGTGGAGAGAGCAGAGCCATGCTGGGAAGGGGGGGGCGGGGTAAAGGGGCTCTCATGCCCTCTTTCTGAGGTCACCCTGCATGCGCAGAGTGTCGTGACATCATGGCGCTCCATTGGCGCAGGGCCGTCCATGCCAGAAAAAAAGATGGGTGTATGTGTGAAAGTCCCATGGCCTGTCCTCAGAAGCCGCCAATCTCCAGGTTAGCCAGGGGTGCTCCTGATGGACCCAGAGAAACTGTGGGAGTCCCACAGAGTCCAGAGACTCTGGATGAGAGAAGCATCCAGATGAATGAGATCTAGCTAACTTGGGTCTCTCCTGTAGTTGAGTGGGCCTAAGGGCCAAAATTGAGGAGGAGGAGGAAAGATCTGTTTACCCAGCCCTGATTGAACCACTCTGTGGTGTAAATGAGAATCTGCTGCACCATTCTGGCCCCTTCTCTTATGTAAAGCGCTTCAGTGTCACTCCTGGGGACTAGCTCAGCCAGTGTGGTGATTTATAGCAGCTGGGAAGCATCCTCTCTCGTGGATCATAATTCCACCGTTCAAGTGACACCTTCCAAGAATGCTTCATTACGGCATAATCAGTTTGTTCAAATTGACAAGAAATCTATTCCTTTTCGGGTCCTCCTGGGCGCATAAAGAGGCAGTAATAGAATGAATGATCTAGAAATAAATGATCATCTTGCAAAATTATGCACTAAAATTTGATCTACCAGGATGCCAGCTTTTTAACATTCTTTTGCTTTTCAGGGTGCTCAGCAGAACTGCAGAAGAAAAGGAGAATCTCTTTGAAAGAGGGAGGCCCTTGTTTTGGACCATTTGTAATTCGGGTCCTTCTGAGAATTCATAAGCGTTGTGTTGCAAGTGCACTGCTGATCAGAGGTTTCCAAATGGGGTGGGGCGTTAGTCTTGTCGTTCGTACAACAAGGGCTCACAGGGAGGCATTCTCGGTTGCTACCCTGGTGCCGTGGAACTCCCTTCCACTGGAGGTTCATTTGAACCCAAGCATCTTCCAGGCAGTGTAAGACTTTTTTTGTTTGAAAAGGCATTTGGCAGGCAGGGATAGGGGATGGGGGGGTTGGTGAGTGGGTTTGGGGTAGGGTGTGAGGAGGTTGGACTGGGGAATGAGGAGGTGGTATTGGCTGGGGTTTTGGGGGGGCTTGGTTCTGGGTGGGTTGGGTTTTTGGGGGGTGTTTGTATTTTAATTTTTTGTATCTTTTATATCTTTTTATGTGTTTATATATTTTATGTTTATAAAAAAAAATTTATTTTGCAAGCTGCCCTGAGCCTTTTGAGGGAAGGGCAGGATAAAAATTTAAGTAAATAAATAAGTTAAATAAAATGGCAAATGGGGGTTACAACATCTGTAGATGGCATTGTGATCTGACTGATATTTGACATACTTTTTAATTGTCTTAATTTGTTGTTTGGGATAAGGGGATTATATCTATGTCTCAAGATGGGGTCACACAACCAAAAAGTGTTGGGGACCACTGCTGCAGCTAGTTACAAATTCTAAAGGGTCGGTCCCTCCCTGGCTGGATAGAAAAAAAAAAGATAAGTGAAATCCACTCAACTGGAAGCCTGATCCGGGGATCCTGATTTTCTTGTTACTCCTTCTGGACAGCAATAGATCTTCAACTTTTCTTTTTTTCTGAATGAGTAAGAGCTCAGCCACTGCAGCTGCATCCACCCCAGACTGCTGCCTCTACTGCCCGCCCAATGCCCAATAGCTTCCTTATTCCAGTCTGCAACTTCTGTCCCTCGTCCCCCTGCCTTCTGTGCTCCTCCCAGCACCCCCTGCCCTCCCTTCACCCCTCAGGACCCACCCTCTCTGCTACCCCCTCAGCACCCACACCCCCTAACTCAGCCCCAAGCCAGGGCCCACCCCAGCCCCATTCCTCTCCTCCCCCAAACTCTTTCCCAGTGAGGGAGCACAGGGGGGATGCTGAAAGGGGGTAGGGAAAGGTAGCACTGAGGGTGGGGTGCTGGGGGCTGGGTCCAGGCTGCTGAGGGGAGGGAGGTGGGGGAGCATAGAGGGTGCAGTGCTGGGGTTAGGTGGTTGGGGTGATGGGGGGCAGTGATAGAAGTTGCAGGTGAGGATGCTAAAGAGGGACACTCAGGATGGGGAAAGGAAACGGGAAGGGTCCAGATCATGGATCTGTCCCCTCTCCTTACATGCATGCCCTCATCGCAGCTCTCTCCCCTTAGCTCAGCCTTTCAGCCCTTGTGGGTAAGAGCTGGATTCAGGGGCCAGATCCAGGAACTGGAAAGGGGCCAAATAAAAGCTAGCCACACTTGGCCCTGGCCCTGCGATTCCCTACCCCTGCCCTACACACACACAAACACCCTATCATCATCAGCCTCCGTTTATAAAAACACACACCCCTCTTCCGTTAGCACCCTACACACCAAACACAGACACACACACCTGTGTCAGCAGCACCGCACTCCTCCCTACCCCCGGGGCTCTGCGAATCTCTGGCGTCAGTTCTATGGACTTCTCTGGAATGGGGGTGTCTATTTAATGGAGCTCTGGTGTTTTGAGTTCTGTGGAACTAGGGTCCATGTTCCATGAAGTTCGGTGGAGCTATGGTGCCAGTTCTATAGTGTTCTGTGAAGCTATGAGGTGCAAATCCTCCCATTATAGTCAATGGGAGTTGAGCCACTGACTTAAATGATGGGAGCTGTGCCTCTGATGCCCTGTTCTGCAGAGGTGTAGTGTGTGTTCGGTAGCATTCTATGGAGCAGTGATATTTGGGCCTATGGAGTTCCGGAGTTCCGTTTGCCTTATATCCCCATGCCACTAGCCTTTTTCATTAGCCCTGACTCAATTTCAGGCAAGTGGTTATTTCAAATTTGCATAAACTCATGAACATTTAGGCAACTTAACAATGTCCAGTTTTCATCGCTGGGAGAGAGGTGCCAAGCCCACCTCTTCTGTCGCAAAGCAGCCAGAGCAAAAGCAGAGTGGCTGGTAGGGGTAGTGACGGCACTTGTGGCTGGGTTGTTTTGCGTGATCATCTCCATTTTTTATTGCTATGCTTTTCCTATCAAACATTTTAAGCTATATAGGGTTTTAGTTAACACTTTTCAAATTGATAGCAGATGAGCAGCAGTTCTAATTGCATTTTCCTTAGGGGCGTGTCAAACTGGCAGAGCCTCTGAACTCCAAAAATTCCATATGAAAAGACACAGATACAAATGCAAATGCTAAACCCACAAATGCAAATACTTGACCCCGTGCACAGCCCTGCCAAGGAAGCTAACAGTCGTCCTCAATTTTAGGGCTCAGTTTTCTCTCCCAAATGCTAGTCTGTACCGACATCACTGCTGTTCTCCACACCCAGATTTGTTTCCAAACTCTCCCCACCTAGTCCACGATCTGTCTAGAATTGTGATGTCTCGAAGTGGGCAACTCTATTCTCTACTGCCCCACAACCTGGATTCAAGGAGACACAAGCTCTTGGAGTGGTGGGCATAATTGGAAGAGGTACGAGAGGATAAAGAAACAAGACGAAGCAGCTAAAACCCTATGTAATAGCGATGTTCGTTGGTAACATGTCCTCAGAGTTGGTTATTAACCTTGTGAATAGGCCTGAAGCGGCAGCGTTGTTTGCCGTTTCGCTGTTTACTGTTGACATTTTGAGTCTTGCCGCCACTCTGATGGCATTTGCCATCAATTTACAGCACTATCCAACATTTTGCGATAGTTCCAGGTGTTCTGCGGCACTTAAGATAATATTGACAATTTCCGACAGTTCTGAAAGTTCTGACAGTTTTACCGATGGTTTTTCCTGACATTTCCGACGGTTTTTCCTGACACTTTAGCAACACATTCCGACACTTTGCGGCATTTTCTGACACTTTATGGGACTTACGACAGTTTCTGACCATTTCTCTGCTGCCGAGAGATAGCGACAGGCAACAGCGGAAAGCAGCAACAAGCATCGTGTCAGGACTCCCCTGTGCCCTGGATGGCAGCGGCCGCTGAGAGGGAAAGGCCGTGCTGCGGGGACACGGCGGTCCGTTGCCATGGCAACCACCTGTACTGGGCGGCGAGCCGCCGGCACTGACGCCAGCATCAACGTAAGGAGGCAGGGGTTGCTATGACAACAGGACACCCCAGCAGGGGCGGGGCTAGTTGAATGAGAGGACCGGCATAGCATGTGGACCCACAGATTGCCTCTGCGGAGGAGAGCAGGACTGGTGTCCCCAAGAGCGTCTCCCGAGAAGAGACGGACTAGGAGAGCACTTACAGTGCATCAGGGAAGGCTCTCTGTAAAGGGGAGTGCAGCACCCAACTCCTGAGGCCAGTTGCTGAGTGTGGAACCAGCAGGAGGTGGGGATCCCAGCTTGGAGTGCCAGAGCCAGCAGGAAGGATCCTAGTAGATCACCTGAGGTTATCAATTGGATCACCGTGCACCAGTCTGGCCACCCCTGCTCTGGAAACAGCAGCAGCAGAGGAGCATCCCGCCAGACCATGCCAATGATTGCAGGGAGAGTTAATGGTAAACCTTCCCTGGCCCGCTTCCACTAAGAGCTCTTGGAGGAAAATTAAATTGCTGGAAGTTTAAAGTATATGACAGCCACATAAAAGTTAATGTGTGTAAGGAGAGATGGCTATGGAGCGTGAACGCTTGGCTAGCTTCACGCTCCCTGCTCCAGCTAGGAGTCAGCTTTATGCAGCGTCTTCAGTAATCAAAGGGATCAGATGTTGCACTGAAAGGTGACCCACTGAGATTATTATCGCTATGTGCATCATAAAAATGGGAGTGGAGGGAAGTGACAGGCAGAGATGTCAGAGAGACAGTTTGTGATACAAGACTGGATAGAGGAAGAGAGGGGGGGCTGGAGAGAGAGAGAGTTGAGAGTCGTCAGCATAGAGGTGATATTGGAAGCCGTGTGATTCAGTGAGTTTGCCCAAGGACAGGGCGTAGAGGGAGAAGAGAGGCAGGCCAAGGACAGAGCCTTGCGGGAACTCCAATCAAGAGGGGAATTTACGTGGAGGAGCTACCCGCAATAGATACGCTGAAGGAGTGGCTAGAGAGGTAGGAAGAGAACCAGTCAAGGACCGACTGAGTCCTGGAAACCAAGGGTGTGGAGCAAGTTGAGAAGGAGTGAATGATCAAGAATGTCAAAGAGAGATCAAGCAGGACAAGAATGGAGTAGAGGCAATTGGATCATCAGTGATTTTAGTGAGAGCAGTCTCAGTAGAGTGGGGAGGGCGGAAGTCAGATTGAAGAGGGTCAAGGGAAGAGTTGGTGGAGAGGAAGTCAAGACAGCGAGTGTAGTAGACAGCACGCTCCAGGAGCTTGGAGGCAAAGGGAAGGAGAGAGATGGGGCGGTAATTGGAAGGGTCGGAGGGGTCGAGAGGGCTTCTTTAGCATAGGGGAGACTAGCATGTTTGAAAGCAGAGGGACAGGAGCCAGTATAGAGGGAGAGATTGACAAAGTGCAGCAAAGATGGTAAGATAGAGCGGGCAATAGAGCTCAGAAGGTGGGAGTGGATGGGGTTAAGACAGGTAGAGGGGTTGGACATGGAAAGTGAGGAGGCGATCTCATCAAGGGAAGCTGGTGGGAAGGGGAAAAGGTGGGACAGAGGAAGAGGCGAGAGGGGAGGCAAATGGGGGATGGAGAGGCGTGGGAAGTGATATCCTGGTGGATTTTATCAATCTTTTGAGTGAAAAATGAGGTGAGACCCTGAGCATTGAGGGAAGGAGGGTGGAGGACAGTGGGATTTGAGAAGGGAGTTGAAGGTAGAGAAGAGACGGCAGGGCTTGCGAGAAGGCGATTCAATGCGGGTGGCAAAGTAGCGCTGCTTCACAAGGGAAATGGCAGAGCTGAGGGCAAAGAGGATGAACTCAAAGTGGAGAAAATCAGCGTGGTCATGAGATTTCTGCCAGAGGCGCTCAGCAGTGTGAGAGCAGGAACGGAGGTGGCGGATAGAGGGGGTGAGACAGTGTTGGAGATTAATGGGGCAAGTAGGATGGGACGGAGACTTGCCTAGATACTGACAGGGTATATACTACTATATATACTACAGGCTTAGGGTATAGACTACAGTATATATACTACAGGCTTAGGGTATAGACTACAATATTTTAACCACATGCTGCCAAGAAATCATTAATACACTCAAAGGTCCTGGTATGTTTAGCTTGGTGGGTGTACTTTTTATGCCTTAAAAATTCAAATTATCGGAGTTCAGACTTTGACTTAACCAGACCAAAAAGCAATACATCCCTACAGACTTGGAGGGGCCTGGCTGGAGAAAACAAATTAGTTTGACTTATCCAAAAATTCAAGTTATGCGAGTTCTGCTTAAGCAGATTCCTCTGTATTCCTATGTTAGAAGGGGGCCCACACAAACATTTTGCACAGGGTCCCGATTCCCTGGATCCAGCACTGGGTGCAAATCCTGTCATAGAAGCCAACGACTCAGCTCCCATTGACTGTAAAGGTCAAAAATCGCCCTTTATTTCTTGGAGTTAATTTAAGGCAACATGTTTGGAAAATGTTGAACATAGAGGTCCCGATCCTACAGACACTTACGTTACTCACAGCAATGAGTCTAAGCTCAAACGTACGTCTTTTCAGGATTCAATCCTTCATAAAGCTCACTCTCCCAGTTAATCTCAAAGTGTCTCAAATTTTATTTCAAATGCGTGACCCTAGGTCTTAGCATATACACATAAAACAAACAATAACTGATCAGTAAAATTAAAATATAAACAATACATTAAATAAAGAAAAATTGAACTCATATCACCAAAAGGAGTCAAAAAATACATCAGCCTATTCCGGGCCTCACTCCTTTAAATATTTAGCTCTAATGTTGTGAGCATTTGCCAAAACTTTGGCAACAGAGGATGTTATATCGGGAAAACTATCAGCCAATAAAAAGGATACATAAACCCCTTGTGATCTACCTGGTAGACATCTTAAAAGAGGACCAATTAATTGTTCTTTAATATCAACATATAGTCCACAGAACAATAAAACATGGGCGACTGTCTCAACCTCTCCTGCATCACCGGGGCAGACTCTTAAATGGAATGGTACACCCTTATATCGGCCTTCCAAGAGGGCTGAGGGGAGTCCATTTAACTTTGCCCTAAGGAACATAGCTCGTTGTATAGGAGAAAGGAGACTGACCAGGTACCTTGCACTAAACCAATAAGGGATCTTGCCTCCCGTACTCTGGACATGTCATCCTGTTGTTCAATATTGGCAAGACGTTGGAAGAGCTCCACTCTGGCCTTAGCCTATCTCTACGTTGCCAAATAGGGGATAGAAAACCCCATTGGTTGGATTTTATTCTGGATTTTGTTTATCCAGCCACTGGGAAAACTAGAATCTGTGGCAAAAGACCCAGTTAATCAGGCTTTGCTTTTTTGGTGTTTGCTTTGCAGTCGTATAGTCCTACAAGACACAGGTCTAAGAAGCGTTGCTCTGCCTGGCTTCATCCTGCTATCAGGTGACATTTTTTAAAATTATTTTTAATCCAAGCAGGAGCCAACTGGAAGGCCACCCCCTTTGACTGGCAGGGTGCCAGAGTGGGACTTACTGATCTGGAGCAAGGGCCTGAAGCCTCTGTGGGAACCATCTACCCCGTCCAGTGTCTTCAGGGTCCTGGGCCCCGACTGACACATTGGACTTGCATCAAGAGCATTTTGCTTGTGCCCTCTAGCCTTTTCGGTTTTGAAACCGGAAAATAGGTAAAAGATAATGAAGTGTCTAATTTAATCCACCTGTCATGCAGTCTTTTCCTCCTGAAGTAAAGCAGGCACGTAATCCCCCGGCTAATCTCAATGGCCCTTGTATGATGTTCTGGTAGCTAGAGTTCATCCTGTAATCCCCGTTCCCAACCTGCCTCAACCTTATGCCAGCACCAAGGACAGCTTCACATCTCATTAGCCTGTGGCCCACCTTCTGCTGTTGAACATCTTCCCCTTTGCCCTCAATCCTAGCAATAATCTCACCAGGCTCCAAAATCGCCCTCGGCTCCAATTTCATTGGTTTTTGCGGAGTTACACCAGGGGATCTATTTGGCCCACTAGGTATTGAGCAAACTGTAGGCCAGTTTGTGGGGAGCGCTTATAAGCGGTAGCACAGTACGTATAAGTCTGGGAGCTGTTAGCCTCTTAAAAGGGATTTTAACTTGCACAGTTTGCTAATCAGGGATTGCTACCATGCCAGCAATTAATCACGTGGACAGATGCCCATCATGCTCCAGGAATACTATGTGCTATTTAACTGCCAGAAACTAGGATTGTTTAAAAAAAAAACACCAATCTCCCCCCCAAATAAAACCTTTAGGGCCTCATTAAAAAAATAAAGTTGATTAAAAGACAAAGAAACCTTGAGCAGCAATACTCTACACAATCATACTGCCCCTCCCTCCCAACCTTCAAATCCCTTCTGAAAACCTACCTCTTCCATCAGGCTTTCCCTTGCTCCTCAACCCCCACCCCGACTGCCTTTCATTCAGGATCTCCTCCTCGATAACTAAGCCAAGAACATGTACCTGCAACTTCTCAACTTCATGAATGTTTCCCTGTGTCTCCCCATGTCCTCCACTACCTTGTCCTGCCTAGATTTTAAACCCCTCAGGGCATAGACCTGTCTCTAATTAATAATCATTGTTCAGTGCCAGGTACGGCCCTGGTTCAAGACTCACCTTAGCCATGAACTCACTGGGTAACCTTGGGCCAGTCACAGATCTCTCAACCTAACCTACCTCACAGGGTTGTGTTGTTAAGAGTTTGAGTTAATGTTGTTAATGTTACTTGTTCATGTGACAGTCAATAACTTAAAGAATTGTAAGCCAGCCTGAGCCTAAGGGATAGGAATAAAAATCTAAATAAATAAATAAATCTAAATAAATAATAATTCCACCGCACTACCTATGCCTTGTGGCAACCCCATACCTTGAATATTTCATGCATATTTAATTTCCCCATCTGAAAAAAGACATAGTAGCAATGGAAAAATGCAATGAAGGGCGACAAAGATGATCAAAGGCATGGAACGGCTTCTGAAGGAGGAGAGGCTCAATCGGTTGGGGCTCGTCAGCTTGGAGAAGAGATAACAAAAGGGGGATATGATAGAAGCTTACAAAATCATGAATGGTGAGAAACAAGTAAATAGGAAGCTATTAATTACCCCCTTCCTATTATGCGAGGACTTGAGGACACTATGAAATTAGCTGGCAGCAGATTTAAGACAAATAAAAGGAAATACTTCCCCCCCCCCCCCCCCAACACACACAAATCACCTGTGGAACTCTCTGCCACAGGATGTCATGATGGCCAACAACATAAGCAGGTTCGACCTCAAATCAATTTTATTAAGCCAGCTTTCGCCATAGCCAAACAAACATTGATTTGATTGATTGATTGACTGATTGATTGAATGTGGGACCTCTTGCCGCTACCCCTATTGCTGCCTCTCAAACTCCTCTGGATCGCCAGCTGCTGCCACTGTCCTCTCCGCTCTGTCCACCTCCGCCACCAGCGCGACACCTCTCCTGACTCCTCGGCTGCTCCGCTTGCTGCTCTGACTGCCTCTTGCTACCGCTTGCTCTGTTTTGCACACTGCAGGGCAGCGCTTCCACTTCCAGCACTTCTGCCTCTCCACTCAGTTGCCACGCGCCGCAATAGGCAGGGGGGATTATTTGTGGCAGGGGTGTAGCCAACATACCAGGAGGAATCATTCCCCTCCCNGTCCCTATGGTAGCTAGCTACGCCGCTCACTGTACATAGGGGCAGGTACATAGGCCCACCCCTGTGACGTGGATCGGGCTTCTGGAACTCTGCCAGGAGGACTTCAATGCTAGGTACCAGACAAGAGGCTTCAAGGGATGAAATCCACCACAGACACCACAAGGCCTCATGGTGAATCCATCCTGACCATTAGGGATGGGCGAACGCAGTTCGGAGTTCGGACCGAATTCGGTCTGTTCGGTCGACCGAACCAAACTTCCGAACCGAACTTGAATTTAAAACCGAACTGAACCGAACCACATTTCCGAACTCCGTTCTGTTCGCCCATCCGTAGTGGCAGTACACACCAAAAAACCTGGTTTTGAATGACCGAACTTGGTTCGGAAGTTCGGAATACGACCAAACTCGGTCTGTTCAGTCGACCGAACCGAACTTCCGAACTGAACTCGAATTTCAAACCAAACTGAATTTCCGAACTCGAATTTCAAACAGAACCGAACTGAACCGAATTTCTGAACTCCGGTCTGTTCGCCCAGCCCTACTGACCATGTTTGCTCCAGAGCATCCAGAGGAGGCAGCCTGGCACTTGGGGAGGGATTCTGGGTCAGAGATGGGGGCAGTATTTAGGAAATACTTTGCTCCTCCTTCCCAAATGTTTCTAAGATTATGCTCCTGGTCCTAGGCATCCATACGAGCGCATCTGTGCAGAGCATGTGATGGGGCAATAGAGGCACAGGATTCTGCCCACGTGGAGTCAATCGCTGAAGGAAAAGCAGCTGAAAAGTCTGTGGCGTTGAAGCATTCCCCATACTTTGGCTGCAGAGGGAAGGTGGAGTGCCCTCTAGAGCCCTGCTCTCTTCTCCCTCCCTTTTCGATACTAGTGATCACCCCCCTCATCTTTGCCGTGCTGGCTTTAGACATGCAAGGAAGATCCCTTTGATATTTCACAGCAAATGGAATCAAGGGGAGCATGGCCCTGTTATTGGAAAAGGACGGAAAGATCCAATCCAGTACAGAGAGTGGCAGAAGCCAGGGCTGATGTCTTGAGAGCAGATGGCAGCTAATGCAGTGTATTTAGTGGGGAGACCTAAATGCTACTTGAAACTCTACTTAAACAGATGATTAAATACACGTCATCGGCATTCGCTGGACTCGTGCTGTCTCCTGATCTCTTATGTTTAAACATTGTTGGTTTCCACAGGAATCAAAAGGAAACCAGTAGCTTGTGACCGGAGGGCAGCACAGACACCTGTGCAAGACCTGAACTGAGAAACACCTACTATAGACAGGAACCCAGGCTCACTGCGTTTCCCCCATAGGTGGTGAACATGCGTCCCTGACTATTGGTTGGTCCACATGGACCCTCTGACCATGCTGTCATCCTGCCTTGACACTCCCATGGATTGCAGTGGAAATTGAAGGTGCTCAGCTCTTTCAGGATGGAACCCTTTGACCTGGAAAACTCAAGCAATTTGTCTACCACTTTGGAGGATAACTGGCTTAGCAACAGCACATGAAAAAGGGATCTAGGGATGATGGTTGATCACAAACTGAACACGAGTCAGTGATGCAATGTGGTTGCAAAATAGAGGTCCTGACTGTCTCTTTATTCCTTAGGTGCACCCCTTCGATCTCGGAAGTGTATATGGATCGTTGGCCACAGCCTGGTGAGATGGGTGGGCAGGGCGGCCAGCTAGATCAACTGGGGGTTGCAGCTGGGTTTATCGGCGCATGCTGAGATCCATTGGAGGGGCAGGGGAGGGATGAGATGGCATCACCTCGTCCCGACCCTGCAGATCCCAAATCAGGAACCTCCTCATTTTTCCTCCCTCCCCTTCCTCTCCCTCTAACCTGCCCATCTCCATCGATGGAGTCACCATCCATCCTGTTCTCCAAGCCCGTAGCTTGGGCTTCATCTTTGACACGCACCTCTCTTTTAAACCTTACATTGACTCTTTGGCCAAATCCTGCCGCTTTGCCCTCCGTAACATTGCTCGGATCCGCCCCTTTCTCTGTACCTCCTTGGCCAAAACCCCTTGTTCATGCCATGGTTATCTCTCACCTCGATTACTGCAACCTCCTCCTTACTGGCCTCCCTCGCTCTCACCTGTGCCCCCTTATCGCAATCCAAAACTCCGCTGTCAAGGTCATTCACTCTGCCCGTCGCTTCGACCATGTGCAGCCTCTCCTCCTCTCTCTTCACTGGCTCCCCCTTCCTGAAC
>QEPC01007512.1:8174906-8201229 GCA_003113815.1 Sphenodon punctatus
CCCCCTCTTTTAGATTGTAAGCCACAGGCAGGGACCACGTCTATTTCTGTTTCTGTACAGCACCAAGTGCATGACTGGCGCTATATACATGCTTATAATAATAATAATAATAATTAATAATTGTGATCCACTTGGGTGAGAATGACATCCCCCACCTGAAGGGCATGCAGCTGATCAAGGATATGAAGAGAGACTTATGGGAGATAAAAAAGAGCGTTTCCCATCCGCCCTAATAATCTGGACCGATTTGGTCGAGCGGATGACGTGGGGAGTAGGGGTGCACCCCAGAAAGATCGACCGGACCAGGAAGACGGTTAACAGGGATGTGGGGAGGTGGCTGACAGGTCTAGGTGGTGAACGCATCGATACCCGGGCGCTGACACATAAATGCCCTGCTCTTTTTAGATGGGATGGGGTTCATCTGTCGCCCGAGGGTAACGAACGGTGCCTCGGGGCCTTGAAGAGTATGTTGGTTCAGGTATTAGAAAGGTTGCAGGGATAGGTGGGGGTCGGGCTCGTCCGCGTAGTCCCGGCGACCCCTTTGTGGCAGGGGTCCAGTACTGTAGGTTAGCGTAGGATAGATAGGGCATAAGTAAGAGTCATCTCCTTAAGAGATGGGGAGGCCCACTCGCCGGAATGCAGGGTATGGCAAGCGGCGGGGCAGCCTCCTTGGGAGGGGCGTCGAGCGAGGGCGGTAGGGACAAGTATGGTCCCCCTTATCCATACTCATGTTTGAGAGGTTATGGTCCCCCTCACCTGTGGCCGGGGTCCCTGAGAGGGGGAGACGTTATGGACAAAGTGTGGGTGGTAATCGAGGTATATCGGTACCACCGCGGGGGTGGTGGTGGTTATATATTGTTATGTTTCATGGTTCAAGTACTGAACCCATATCACATTAGGGCGATTACCCCCCACCTGAATTTATTGATTGTAACTGGTTAAATAAAGAGTGCGGCCGTTAAAATCCCAGCAACGGTGCCCTGTCTCCTTCGGTGCGTCGGCAGTTTCTCTTTGGGATGCCGTTTCTCTTTCAGTCCAGTAGCTATTTCTAAATGAACCCTGAATCTATGCATTAAGCCACCACATTTAGCTTAAAAATAAATAAAGCAGATGATAGACTACACAGCATTTATTTATTTTTTAAAGCCATTTTTTCCTCCAGATTTGAGATGAAGCCAAGTGCTTACAATTTAAGAGCCCTGCATTATTCTGCTTAGATCAGATGGCAATAACCAGCTCGCGTGAACGAGGAGGAGCCCAGCGTTCTGCAGCTGTACAGTATGCGTTCTATTGGTAACAGCGCACCACAGCTCGCCAAAACAAAGCTTGTTTCATCCCCTGACATACTGGCACCACGTCATCTTAAAGGGCCAGGTGACTGAGTCCAGATTTACACTCGAGTTGGTGTTGCCCTTGATAGCTTCAGCTTGATAGCACACTTCCTGAGTTGTTGTTTAGCTCCCATACTCATCCAGCTCACTTCAGTGAGGCCAGTACTGGTGCTATTTTGAAGATCATGCCCTACGCAGGGCTTAATTTGTGCCAGCATCGTTGCTACTCTGCTGGATTCTTTTCCCTGCACAACACTTGGCTGAAGAAGCACCAGCCTCTGTCTTTCCTCTGACCAGGTGGAGGCTACTATGGATGGGCAGAGAGGGGGCTGCTACCGCCAACCATCAGGTGTTCAGCAGTGACGGTAATTCTGCCACCAAACAGCTGATCGGAGCTGGGGGCAGCACCAGCCTCCAAACCCCATCAGCCTTAATCAGGTCCTTACTAAGGGTGAAGTATGGATGGAGACAGGTGCGGTGGAGTATGGATGGAGACAGGTGCGGTGGCTTCTCTGAATACTCCCAGGCTTCTGTAGTCAAGGGGTAGGACTTCTGGAGTAGGCTTGAGCCCTGGCATCTCTATTTTTAGGAAATAAGCACCGACCCACACCCCAAGAAAGGCGTGAGAAACCTTTTCCCTCCTATGGACCAGTTTGAAAAAAAATCGTACAAGCTCCACTGGCCGGATAACAGTAGGGTTTGGGAGTGCTGAGAAGAAGGGAGGGAAGAGTCCAGATCGTGGCTCTGTGCCATGCTATAACCCCAAGGCTAGGTTACTGCAATCTACTCTATGTGAGGCTGCTCTTAATAGCTGTTTGGAAGCTACAGCTGGTGCAGAAAGCAGCAGCCTGCTTTTGTTTGGGGTTCGGCACACCCGGCATCAGAGTTTACCCTGCACTGGCTTCCAGTCGCTTTCTGGGCACAAACTGTCTCTAATTAATGACTCTGCGCTGCCAAATACATAGCTGTCAATCAATAATCCGAATGCAAGGTGCCGGTGTTGACCTATAAAGCCGTGAGCAGCCTGAGCCGCGTCTATTTGAGAGACTGCCTCCTCCCTTATTTCCCATCGCAGCCTCTGTGGTCGCCGGCCAAGAGTGCCCTCTTGAATGTACCATCTGCCTGTCAAGTTCTCAAAGCAAGGGCACCCAGAGAGGCATTCTGGGTACTCCATTCCTCTGTTGGGGTGAGGTCAGCACTTTACCCCTGTGCCCACTCCAAAAATCTTGTGCCGGCCCTGGCCTGTTCCCTCCTGCTCTGAAAATTTCCCAGTGGTGCACATGGTAGCTATGAGTTTGCCAGACCAGACCCCATATCCAGCATGCGCCTGCATTGTTGTCACAGCTTCTATTTGTCTCGTATTTGATTGATCCATTCCAGCAGGGAGGGCGTTGGAAATATATTTCCATCCTGCCTCCTGAACTGGCAGGGTATTGACACAGAAGGCCAGGGTTGTCTTTCCCTCCGCCCCCCTCTGCAACAAGACAGTGCATTTATCAGCACCTGTCTCCAGGAATGAATACGGCAGGACAGTTCTTCTGAGCGGCAGACGTTCTTGATGGAAAGAGAGCAGCCCTAATTTTCATCCGTGATTCAGATCTGTTTACATTTCACAAAACCTCGGGGAAAGGGGGATAAAAGCTCCAGTCGTGTTGCTAACCTTCAGCGCTAATAATTAACTCAATTATGCTGAATTAATTTGACGTAATTACTGGTGATGGAACAGAGACAGGGGCCCAGTGAAAGTTTGAGAGACAGGAGGAACAGAAGACTGAACAATGCAGAAATTCTCCATAAATAGTGGCGCTCTCCCTCTTTTTTTTCTTCCAAAAACGAGCCACAAATACATAAAACTGGTTCATTACAGTCATCTGGCTTCACTCAACCTTCTAAATTATCCCAGTGCCCAGACAAGTAGCTGTGAAATGCAGCAAGCAAACTAAAATTAAAACAAGCCTTGATGAATTCGACACAGCTCCAAGTACAAGGGTATCTCCTCCTCTTATGATCTCAGTAAAACAGATTTAAGAACGTATTTTGTACAGCAGCACAATAATGATTTACTGCTAGATGAGGGGTTCATCGGGAAAGTGCTTTTTGTGATGAGGGTGCATCGCATCCAGATTGGAGACCTGGAGGAATCTTTTTGTTTTGTTTGTGGATTGGGCCAACATTTGAGTAGCAACAGCTCAAAGGGAGGGGAGATAGCCACAGGAGAAGACATCCCTTTAAGAGCCTGCATAATATATACCAGCTCTGTATAGCCTTGCAGAGGTACAGAAGTTGTTACATTTATCCTGGCGGGGCAGGCATCTCTAGAAACTGAATGAGTAGAATCTCTAATACACACCTATCTTTGTCAAGCTCTGTTGCAAGAATACTCCATAAGAACCTACCAAATATTACAAGCTCCCACCATAGCCCTGCCTCCTGCCCATCACCTTCATGTGCCCAAGCTAAATCATATGACCAGAGTCATGGAGCAGGTGGAGGGAGGGGGCTGTCTCCTGCTCCTCATACTTAGAGTTAGACATGCCCTTGCCCCCCATTTTTATGCCACTGAATAATAACTTGGAATTTGGCCCACCTATGTTCTCTACTCTAGCCCAGATTAGCTGTGTGACCTTGGCTACCAGAGCATAGGAAAACCGCCAACTTACGATGCCCGTGACTTGCTTTAGAAGAACACATTCTTGTCCTAGGAAAGACAGGCCTCAGAAGGTCTGAAACATATTACTTCACAAAGCCCTAGTACAGTGGCTCTCAACCCCTGGTGGATCCTGGGAATAGCCCAGGGCAGCATCTGGTGCAGCTGGGTCGCATGACATCCCCTTCTGTGTTGTCCCGTCTTGCTGCTTGCTCTGGCTACCTGGGCCTCAGAGAGCCGAGGGCACAATAGGGAGAGGAGGGACATAGCTCCTGCATGGCTTCCCTGCTTCTCTGGCTCCTGCCAACTCCCGATCAGGCCCACTGTTGCTGCTGCCGCCGCCGCAGCCTATCCATTCCTAGTTCGGGATTTTTAAAGAAATATTTTGATGGGTCTCACCCACCACTGCTCTAGGGTAGCTTTTGGCTGGGAAAGCAGGGGAGCTCTTGGAGCTGATCCAGAAGCTTGCAGATAACCCCAAGTCAGGTTTATATAGTTTTGGGTGGCCAATAGGAGTGTGAGCTAAGATTGGCCAATCAGGCGCAGGGAGCGAAACAGCAACATGGCTCCCGGGCGGAGGAGCTGTCAGGCCAACTGCCTGGCCTCCTTCAGACCCAGTTCCACACATGGGAGTAACTTTGGGCTACAATATGCAGGGATGCTGACCCACATAAACTAACTCCCCCCACCCCCCTAGAATTGCAGGGAGAGGAAATTTGCGGAGGATGTGCCCCCTGCTATACATATTCCCATAGTTCTACACCCTGCTTCTCCCATCCTGTCCCGACAAATGAATGGGTAATTCCTTTGCCTTGGCACAAAGAAAGTTGAAGAGTTAAAGCAGGGTTTAAATGATAGCATCAATCTCTTTAATCTTTTACAGCCCTCCAGGGTTGGTAATATAATTTAACCATGAATGGCTGCGCGTCTTATTCCGCTTGGCTCCAGTATGAAATGCAGCGCTTGATTTACACCTGTCATAACCCAATAAATAGATGAGCTTTCAAACTCCCATTGCATTTTTATTATCCTCAGCAACAAGAATAAAAATATTACTTAAACCCTTGACAATTCCTCCGGGGGAGTGACTCCTCCATACGCTCGGCTATAGGAAATGAACAGGATGGTGCTAATTTGATAAGTAGGGGGCTGCTGTATGCCTCCCGTTCACAGCCACAACTAGTGCGTGCGTCTGAACGGGATTGATCTTTCCGAGCTCACTTTCATTTCCATCAGCCTCCTATCAGCCCTCCTCATTCCAAAGCCAAGTCCTGCTCGGTGGGTAATTTATGCATTTCATTTCAACAGATCATTTTTAGCTCGTGTTTTGAGGGGAGAAAATAAATAAGTAAATAATAAGGATCAGGTTTCCATTGGGAAAGAGCTGGTATATATTTTCTGAAGAAGTAAGTTGATTCTCCTTGAGAGAAAAAAAAATGTCACAAAGGATTTATTTGTGAGAGAATTGACATTTTTTGAGAGAATGTATTGATTTTTATTTATTTAAGTTTATACCCCACCCTTCCCAGATGGCTCAGGATGGTTTACAAAACAGATTAATATATAAAAACAGCATAAAACCCGACTCCCAACCTTTCCCCTCATCCCTCCCCAACCCCACCACAAGCCCCACAAAACCCTCCCCAACCACNCCCATTCCTTATTCCTGCCTGCCAAATGCCTTAACAAAAAGAAAGGTCTTGCACCGCCTCCCAAAGACATCCAGGCCTGGGCTCAAATGAACCTCTGGGGGAAGGGAGTTCCATAGCATTGGGGCAGCAACTGAGAATGTCCCCCTGCAAGCCCTCACTGTACAAACAAGATTAACAGACAGTGCTGATAGGGAGACGCTCCCGGCCGATCAGAGGGGCCGCAGTGGGGCATGGAAGGACAGACGGTCTCTCAGATATATGGGGCCCAAACCATTTAGGCCTTTAAAGGTCAAGTTTAGCGCATGTGAAAGCAGTACCAGATCCAGGAGAGTAGGGCCCCCATACAAAATGGCGGGGCCCCTTTCTGAATTGTCATGGGCCCTCCACAGCCCAGGACTTACGGCATTTGGATCTCTGTGGGCCTGTGTTTTACACCACTGCTTCTCACACTCATGCTGTCGCCATTTCAAGCTTATTCACGGGCTCCGTGTTTTGAGTTCCTGTGGGGGGTCCCCAAGACATGGGACCAATTCTCACCTGCTTTTAGTGAGGTAACTATAGCCCCGATTGGGGGATACGACAGCTCTGCCCACCCTAGAGTTTAATTCCCTGCTCTCTGACCTCCTGTCGCAACGGGCTTGCTCCGACGGTATGAGTGGCTGCAGGAGCCCACCCTTTTAATAGCACACAGGTGCTAATGCTAACAGAGTCTTGGTTGAAAGCACGCTTGCTTTAATAAGTCCTTCACCTCATAAACGTACTCCCCAGTCAGTTAGAATCAATCATAAAAGACCATAATAGTCCCAAGAGTCCATCCTTGACTCTCACCTCTTCTGGACATTCAGGCAGGGGGAGCCTGCTGAGGAGCCTGCACAGGAGGAGACGCCTGACTGAAAGCCCGAGGACCAGACAGGAGAGGCTTGTGTGAGTGTTTGTAAGCGAGCCATAGTACTGAATGATACTTGGCTAGGCCTGTCTTATGTAACTGGCCAGAGGTTTGTTGCCTGGCCAGCTAAAGGAACTGTGTTTATGGTATGAATAAACTTAGGCTGCTTTCACACCTCTCTCCCCCCCCCCNTGGATGGGGGTGGGGGCGGGGGAGAGGAAGGTCTGAGTGTGGCTTCAGAATGCTAATTCCCTGAGCATCTACAAGTGACTTGGTGCAGATCCTGCATGCACTTACTCCCTGGCAAGCCCACGCCTGCAACAACATCCTATATCAAGTTAAAGCTGAGAAGTGGTATGTTTGCCATCAATTGTAAAAACTCAGTAAACAAACTATCAAAAACCATGTAAAACATTTAAGGAGAGACCCAACTTGCTACAAGTAGTGATGCACTTCACTCTCTTTGCAGACTTCCAAGAATGTGGATCTGTGTTTGCCAGTGCGACGATTTTCAATTGTTTCTGGTTTCATGAGCCCAGGGCAGATGTTTGGAAAAGACAGAACATATACCAAAAACCTTGAAGAAGTGTTACAGCATTTTATGCGAATACACTTGTCAATTGTTCATGTGCATCAACTAGTTATACTTGCATATTAAAATGGAGTCACACAAGCCGGTGGCATCCCAGGGTTGTGCTGGGCCTGGGTTCATGTCCCAGTTATGGGTCCCCAATAAGGGCAAGGGGACGGGGTCTCCCAAAGCAGCAATTTGCAAAGCAGCAATCCACCATTGGCCTCCCCCTGCAAAGGTTGTGAGGCTGCCCTGGCTCCCAGTGGGGGGCCCCCCGGAAAGGTAGCAACCCACCAGGAAGGAAGTTTTAAGAATCGGTGGGAACAGCACTCCACCCCGACCCACTCTGAAAACTTTGCAAATGACCTGAGTGCTGCTGGGAAATGTTCAGAGTTGGTGGGTGCAGAGTGTCGGCCCAGCTCCCTCTCTCGCCCACTCTGAATATTTCCTAGCGATGCCCAGGCCAGTTGTAGAGGGTTCCCCTTGAGTCCAGGGTCTGGGCTAAACTGAGCCCTGCCCTCACTCCCCTGTCACAAGTAAATAGTTTAGGGGACCCTGCAGTGGACCTTCCTTCCTTCCTTCCTTCCATGGAAAGCCAAACTTAAGCAAACTATCCACGATGCACTGACTTTGTCACTGTGGCAATGTCACCGGGCCATTTCTGCAATGCGTATTTAAATTAGAACTCTCCCTGCTACATTCTCCCCCGTCACAAAGTCACTTTCTTCCACAAAGTGAAATTAAAATGTTTTATTATCTTACCGCTTTAAAGTCTTTCGCTGAGTGCTGAGTTAAGGAAGGTGATTCTCAATGCTAATTCCAGTGATTCTCAACTAAAAAAAAAAAAAAAAAAAAAAAAGATTTTTTTTCAAAAATCAAACATTGAAATGCAGGCTGATTAATTGTGGTTTTTAAAGAACTGCATATCCCAAGGGAGAACGAAGGGGTGAAGTGATGTAATCTGAGGCAGAGGAAAGTTAAGTTGGGGAGAGTAATGGGGAATCAAAGTGAAGGGCATATGGCTATTAAGTTACAGAGCAGACCCCAAGTTCATTGAAATTCATGGAGTTTTGGCCCATGGTTAACACGATAGAAATATAGTCAACGAGATCATTGTCATCACAACTGAACTTTTCGCCCAGCTTGCATGAAGGATCTGGATGCAGAATTGAGACTCTTTTGTTTTAGGGCCAGATTCTGCTAGAGAAAGGGGTTCTACAATCTCATAACGCTGCTATATAAATCTATGCTGCGCGGCCACAGCTTGAATATTGTGTGGAGTTCTCAAGCAAGATATAGTAGAACTGGAAAAGGTATAGAAAGGGCTATAAAAATGATCATGGGTATGGAATGGCTTCCATATGAGGAGAAGGTCGATAGTTAGGGCTCTTCAGCTTGGAGAAGAGGTGACTGAGGGGATATGATAGAAGTTTATAAACTCATGAGAGGCGTGGAACAAACTTGCACATTTCCACCAACAATAAAAGATATCATTCAAACTACTTTGTCTCCACAACAAATAAATAGGAAGCTGTTATTTACCCCTTCAAATAATTGAATTTTTATTTATTTTTATTATTTATTTCATTAAATTTATCAACCGCACCCTCCTGCTAAAGCCGCCCCGAGATGCCGGTGGCAGGAGAGTCGAGGGCAGCAAAACTTTTAAAATAAATAAATAAATAAATAAAGCAGCTCGGAGTGGCTCACAACATTAAAACCATAAAAATACGTAAGTAAAAATATAAATATTAATAAAAAACAAGATACAAACAGTCAATAAAATAGACCCAAGATGGAACTAAAACCCCTCCCTCCCTACCCAGCCCATCACCCGTCTCCCTCGCCAAAAGTCAGGCAGAATAGCCAGGAGACATCTAATTATTATATGAATCAGTAATAAGTTTAGGCTGTTGATCCCTCCATTAAAATGAACTCCATCACATTTCTCTTGGTTTTGTCCTAGCAAGCACAAAATTCACTTTCAGAGGGCTTCCAGGATGAGGCCCCTCCCCATATCTAATCAGCTGTTCCTCTGATACTTGCCCAACGTTGTGCCAAGTGCCAACCATTCCTTCTCCCCACGCAGTCAGCCTCCTTTCCCATTCGATCTTCCCCAGCTTAACATTCTCCCTTTCATGGGTTATTGCCTGAAACCGGTATCACTGACTCAATTGTCTATTTTCAGCCTGCGTTTAAGAAAACCCCCTTTGGATCCATTTGTAGCCCACATCCTGACACTACCTCCCCCATGTTCTGTTCCTAAAAATGAGGCTGATGCAATTCAATGTGATACGACAGAACAGCACAGTGTGTCGGCAGAAAAGTGGTAATTAAAGGAAGGCGATGGAGAAAGATTGCAAAAGGCAGAGCTATTTAACCTGGGAAGGAGGGAGTTTTGAGAGAACTGGAATGAGATATTTAGGATTAAGGAGGATATAAGTAGAAACCAAATCAGTCCCCCTTCCTTTATAGTTCTTTAATGCAAGAACATGTCGGCACTCAAGCAAGTTGAGGACAGGGTAAATTTAAAGCACTAATACAAAAGAAATTACTCCTTCCCATAATATATAGTTATCAGTGGAAGTCATTGCCACTGGAAGCAGGAGCATAGCTCCTATGGAACGAGGGGGCTCAGTTGAGCCTAGGCCCTAGATTAATCTGGGGAACTTTGCAAATGGCTTGCGCATCGCTAGGAATTTTTCAGAGTGGTGGGAAGATGGGGCCAACACTCTGCCCCCACCCACTCTGAAAAACGTCTAGCAGCACTCAGGCCACTTGGAAAGGGCCCCACCAAGGAGGAAGTTTCAGAGTGGGGGTGGGGGGGTGGAGTTCTGGCCACGCCTTCTCTTAAAACTTCCTTCCCAACATGGATGCTGCCACTTGGGGGGCAGGAGGGTCCTCTAGAAACCAGAAGGGTGTTACCATCTTTGCAGGTGGAAGTTGAGGCCATATAGGGGGACTATAACTGGGACGTACCCCTGAGGGGACACCGTTACAACCATCTTCTCATGAACAATTTAAAATCCTCCCCAAAGCATCATGCCTCAGAAAATCCAGTGCCATTAAGTGACTTGGAAACTTTCATTCAGTGGCATAGCAAGAGCTGTCGTGGCCCTACAGAGTGATGACAGTTTCACACAACACTCTGAATGGGGGAAGCATGACTCTTTTGTGAGGGATTTTTAACTGTTCATGAGATGAGATGTTCGCAACTGTGTCTCCTCAGGAGTATGTCTTTTCAGAGTCTGGTCCATCACTTCCTCCCACTCGTGGCTGAGAATATACCGTGGATAGCATTAGAGCTTGCAGTCACTAAGAGCTCCTTCACACACTTTTTTTTTTTTTTTTTTTTTAGAGTGGGTAGTGGCGCAAACCCCACATTCTGAGTGTCGTGTGGAACTGTCGTCACTTTCTGTGCTGTTTGATGAACTCTTGTTCTGTGCAGGAATCATACCTCCCAACTTTTCAAGAAGGGACAAACCCCACCCTGTCAGCCAGTAAGCCCCACCCTTCAGCTAATAAGCTCTGCCCTCTCACCCACTTACATATGCACAAGTACACTTTTCAATATTTCAAAGTCTGAGCTCTTGTGCTTATCATCTTACTTAATTTCTTACCATTCCATCATCTCCCCATTGTCCTCATAAGTGCTTTTCTTGGGAAACAACCAGAAAAGAATCACCCAAGGCTTGAATTCTTGTCTTTTCATCTCTCATTCTCCTGAAAGAGGGACTTTGACCCCTTGAAAGAGGGACAGTGGGATTCAGCACCCAAAAAGGGACGGTCCCTCCTAAGTAAGGAATGTTAGGACGTACACAATAGCCCTATCCGCAGGGTTTGCCTTCAGGGGTTCTACTGCACTAGAAAAATGTTCATCTCCACTAGAACACATCCATCCATCCATAACATTCACAAGAAACATTCTCATTGTTTTGGCTGCCTTTTCTGGCCCACACAGTACGTGAGGAGTACGTAGGATCAGGTCCTTTTGGCTGAGATTAAAGCTACCTGGTGTGAGGAGTGAGTGACTGCTTCATGTTGCAGATCTAAAGGCTATAAACAGGTAAAAGCCAATGATGGTTGATCTAATGAGGCTCTGGAATAAAGGAAGTACCATATTTCTTCTTTGCTTAATAAAGCTCTTAGACATTCCAGGCAATAACCGAGCGGATAATTTTTGTTCTAGCACAGGATTGGGCAAAGCTCCCAACTATCAAAAGCTACAAACCAACATCTTCATATGGCCAAAGGCCACAAAGACACACCTCTCCTGCTTCATGATTGACTAGCTGAGGCAGTTCTCTGTGGTCCTGGCTGCTGAGATTCTGAGGAGCAACTGAGATTTAGCTGCTGAGACTTGGGTGCAATGAAATGAGGCACAGGATCATTAAGGCAGCACGGGGCCCACAACCAGTCCTGTCCAAGAGATGCACTTGAACTGCCCAAGAACCAAATCTTCTCCGTGACCTACAGTTTGCCCACCGCTGTTCTAGAGGGTTGGGAGAAGGTGTTTCAAAGATGTCTCCTCCAGAGCCTTCTGCAAAAGCACAATGAAGCCAAGTAACTGATCTCCCACTGAATGTCACATCTTCAGAAGGGTTTGGCTTTTACTCCAGAGATGTTCACCTTTGAAGACACAGAGAACATTTATTATTATTGCCCATGCCTGTAGCTTATCTTATCCTTATCCAAGTACTGAATTTCCCAGTACAGGAAGGAGAACTGGCAAAAAAAAGAGATATACAGAAAAGCATTCATACATGATTCAATGCCCACAAGATCCAACAGATGTCATGCCTTCAAGAGAAGCTTGTTGCTAGCATGAGAATTTTCTTCTCCGAGGAAGTGTCGCTTTCTGCCTTCATGAGGCTATCCTATTAAAACCTTTTTGTGGCTGGCACCCATGGCCTGCTTAAAATTGGCACACCACCTTCTGAGCAGGCTCAGTTCAATCCTCACACAGATGGCACCAAACATAGGCATGCCAGAGAACCAGTTTGTGCATCACGCTTAAGCTTTATGGGCTGGATTACCATCCAAGAATGTCAAAATGGCAATCCGCATGTGGCATGCCTGTCAGTAGAGTTAAAGCAACATGCTATCAGTGCTCTGATAAATTATCGGCACTTGGTGATGGACCCAAACCCACAAGTACCTTCCAGCTCTGATGAATTATCGGCACTTGATTGATGGACCCAAACCCACAAGTACCTTCCAGCTCTGATGAATTATCGGCACTTGATTGATGGACCCAAACCCACAAGTACCTTCCAGCTCTGATGAATTATCGGCACTTGATTGATGGACCCAAACCCACAAGTACCTTCCAGCTCTGATGAATTATCGGCACTTGATTGATGGACCCAAGCCCACAAGTAGCTTCCAGCTCTGATCCTTAGTCATCAGAGGGCTGGAGGGAGGAAAGTAGCACTATGATGAAATCACCAACTGAATGAAGTGCTCTTGGCAAAAATGGGTCGCCTCCATGTCCAACCTCCTGCTGAAAACCCTGAAGCAGGTGGAGATGTCAGCTGCGAGGCTTCTCCCAACTGCTCTATGGGAGAAACCAGCTCCCAGTTTCTATGGGCTAGGGGAGCTTTGAATGTTGTGTATTTATCATAGTAGATTGCAAAAATATTAACCACTGAGAACAACTGCTGCAGGTCCAAGGTATGTGTCAGACGTGGGCAAATGGCAGCTCAGGAGCCACAGATCACCTCTACTGTGGCGGCTCTTGGATGAAATGGATGTTGGGATTTGGAATGGCCATTGGGCTCCCTCAGTTCTGCCTCCTTTATGTGCACCGCCTAGTGCTTGGAACTCACCTCCCCTGCCTCCTCCATGCTCTCATTGCTCTCTACAGGGATCAGGATGGAGCGTAGGGGAGAAGGTGGCTTCACAGATATATGGGACTGGAGCTGTTTAGGGCTTTATAGGTTGAAACCAGCACCTTGAATTGTGCCTGGAAAGCTATTAGAAGCCAGTGCAAACTCCAAAGTAAGGGTATAATGTGTTCCTGGCAACCCACCCCTGAGAGGATGTGACCCACTATTTCACCAGTGAGCGCTTGCTTTAAGCAGCGCAACATTCTGATGTTGCAGATAGAAGCCAGTTCAGCAGAAAGTCCTGCAAACGCTCTTAATGATGTATATCATTTCATTTGCCAGTCTGAGCAATTTCTCTGATGGCAGCAAGGACTGTACTCAGAAGCACTGGCAGACATCAGCCCTTGGCTTCCTGTATAGTTCACACAGACGTGGATGTGGGGGGAGGTTGGGTTTATAGTCACTTTGCAAAATAAGAAGTCCCACTGCTTCCTGAGAGGAAGCATGGCCCTGTGGGTAAAGCAGGGAACGGTCATTCATGATGGTGTGCCTATTCTTGGACTGGCCACAGACTTCCACTGTGATACTCAATCCCTACTTCCTTGTGATGTTGCAAAGATCTATGTATTAACGCATCGCACAGGGCCATGGGTGCCAGCAGAATTACATTCAGGAGTCAGAGAACATAAGAACATAAGAAGTGCCATACTGGGTCAGACCAATTATCCATCTAGCCCAGCATCCTGTCTCTGACAGTGGACAGTCATGGTGGCTTGGGAGAAGCACCCAGAGGGTGAGAGAGCCGCTTCATCACACTCCCTTTCTGATGCGATCACACCCCTTTATGAATGTTTACTCTCCAACAAACTACTCTAGAGTAGTCCCATTAAACGGTAAATGTATTCTGTAAACATACACTCTGGAGTAGTCCCAGAGAAGCGAATGGGACTACTCCCAGAGTAAGTGATCTGACACTTGTAAATCTTCGTGAGGGAAAATTTAGTATTTGCCTGGTGAAAGAGATTTACAAGGCAATTATTATCATTGCCTCAGCAATGGGATACACCCTTTAAGGCTACCATCCTAGACATCTTCAGGTGTTTCACCTGTTCAATCATGCCCTTAGTTGCAGAAAGTAGAGCAGAAGATCAAGCGGCTTTCATTGGTTGAGCTCGGTTTTGTACGACTCCCCCACCCCAGATATTTCTTATGCTTAGCAAGCCTAAGATTTAATCAGCCAGTAGGCTGCATCATCATGCCTTGGGTCACACGGACCACTGCTTTAGGACATCCTGGGAAGAATGCACCATGCATGACAGCAGCACCACCCATGATGGCATCTGAACAGATCAGCCATGGGATAACCATGGTGTAAGACTTTTTTATTTGAAATGGCATTTGGCAGGTGGTGATTGAGGTGAGTGGTTTTGGGGTAAGTAGGGGTGTGAGAGGGGCTGGGGGGTGATGGTGTTTGTAGGAGGTGGCTTTATGAGCCAGTGTGGTGTAGTGGAGAAGGTGCTGGACTTGGACTTGGGAAGTCAGGGTCAAAACCTGTCCTAGCTGTAAACTCACTGGGTGGCCTTGTGCAAGTCACAACCTCTCAGCCTAGAAAGCCAGTGTGGTGTAGTGGAGAAGGTGCTGGAGTTGGTCCTGGGAAGCCAGGGTTCAAATCCCACCCTAGCTATGAACTCACTGGGTGGCCTTGGTCAAGTCTCAGCCTCAGTTCCCCATCTGTAAAATGGGAATGTGTGTGTCTGTCTCTCCCTGTGTTCCCCACACCCATGCCCAGGGACCCAAGTTGACTGCGTTGCTGCAATTTGCAGTGATTTTCGCAGAATCAGCCAATCCCCGCAGAATTCTCGCAGAATCAGCCAATCCTGACCATGGTAATGGTATTTGAGATGAAATGGGGAGGGTGGTAATTTGCTGTATGCTGCGTTTATTTGTATTACCTAAATTGTAAGGGGTTTTGTTTTGTTTTATTTAGAATTTTATGATATGTTGTTTTGTATTATGTAGTGTATGAAGTGACCCCTCCTCCTGGTGGGAGCAGGAGGATGGGTGGGAGGAGCCCTCCCCCCCGCCGCCCCCCCCCAGTGGCAGCAGGATGGGGGATGGGAAGCAGTGACAGAGGATTATTAGATACTGGGAATGGTAGGAGGTAAAGAGGGAGGGTGTTATATTGTTATATGCTGTGTATAATACTGAATTGATTAGAATTGAATTATTTAAATTGTGAGGGGTTTTGTTTTGTCTGTTGTGGATTGTATTGGTCTTTTGTGGACCTTATTTTTTGTATTATGATATATTATGTTGTAAGCCGCCTCAAGTCGCCTTTGGCGAAAGAGTGCGGGGTATAAATGAAAACTTTATTGATTAAATAGGCCCCTGGGAGATGAACTGTGGGTGGGTGGGGTCTGAAGACCCTATGTTTGCGTGAGGGAGGTGCTGAAATTCCAGAGGATTTGAGTTGTGTTTAATTAGCAAAGTCGTGATTCTATGTCAAACCTATTGCAAATTTGCTTCCCAGCATGCATAGTTATGCAAATCAAGTTAATTATGCAAATATTCATGCTCGCAGTGAATTTGCAGAATTTGGCTTCACTGGTTGCAGAATTTAAGATTTTTTTTGGTGCAGTCAACTCGGGTCCCTGCCCATGTCCATATTAGATTGTAAGCCCACTGGGCAGGGACCTGTGTCCAAAATCTGTGATGGTAAAGTGCTGCGTACGCCTAGTAGAGCTATAGAAATTAGTCATGGGGGGGGGGGGTTTAGGGTTTTGTTTTGTTTTTTAGTTTTAAATGTTTTTAAGACACCCTGCGCCTCCGGGGAGGTGACATACATTTAAATAAATAAATAGAGCACCCTGGAACGTTTGTGTGGTACTTCCACTGCAGTTTGCCTTGGGATTATCCCATGGGAGATCCATACAGATGTTCTAGAAATCCCTAATTAAATATCTCTGAAAGCCAGGGCCGGATCCAGAATAGCGCAGACGGTGCTGCCACACAGGGCCGCGAATAGACTTGAAATAAAAACATGATTGGGAGAAGCACTGGAATAAACGGAGAGCCCACAGAGCCTCAAATGCAGGGAGTATCAAGGAGCAGGGCCCTAACACACAGGGGCCGCAAGCAAGCTAGAAATAACGTATGTAAGCTAGGGCTGAAATGAATAGTCAAAATTTTATTCGCGAGTATTTCCGAGTTTGCAAGGACTGGCTCCGAGTGTTCAGCTGGTCCTCAGAAAGAAACTGGGACGAATACTCACTACTCGGTACTTGGTCAAATAAAACCAGGTACAGAGTATTTTCCGAGTACCGAGTCACCTTATACAGGGGCAGGAAAAGCCCCGTATGTTGGTTAGAGTAGTACCAGGAGGATTCCTTGGTTACTCGGTAAATCAGAGTCAAATACAGTTTCTTGGTAAAAACCAAGTCATTTTGAATACCAAGTTTCATCACTAAAGTAAACCTGCAGGCCCATAATGCAAGGAGGAGTCCTGGTTGGTGAAAGCCTCCAGGAAGACATTGGTGGACGGTGCTGGCGAGAGTGGTTAACGCAGGGCAGGGGAGGTTGTCGCCTAGCCTCAAGGAGGCTGTGGTGCGCCCCCTGCTGAAGAAACCATCATTAGATGTGGACGCACTCGTCAGTTACCGACCTATCTCTAATCTTCCCATTTTAGGGAAGGTTATTGGGCGGGCGTTGGCAATCCAGCTCCAGGCGCATCTGGATATCATTGGTTTCCTAGACCCTTTTCAATCTGGGCATTGAGACAGCGTTGGTGGCCTTGGTTGACGATCGCCGCCAGGAGATGGATGCAGGACGTTCTACATTTCTCATCCTGCTAGATCTCTTGGCCGCTTTTGATACCGTGGACCATGGGCTGCTGTTGAGACGGGGGGTCTGGGCGGGACTGTTCTTGAATGGTTCTGCTCATTCCTCTTGCAGAGAAGCCAGCGGGTGGTGTTGGGAGCTGAAACATCTTGCCCCCGCGCCTTATCCTGCGGCGTTCCGCAGGGTTCTATCCTGTCTCCTTTGTTATTTAATGTATATAATATGCAGCCCTTGGGGGAGGTCGTGAGAGAGTTCGCTCTCTGATAGCTCAGCAGGTTTGGCGTCTGGGGGTGGTGTTGGAGTCAGATCTCCGCCTGGATTGAGAGGTGGAGGGGGTGGCGAAGGCCGCCTTCCGCCAGTTGTATCTAGTGCGGCGGCTGTGTCCATACATCTCCAGGCCGGACCTGACCTCCCTCATCCATGCCTTCGTCACCTCGAGATTGGACTACTGCAACGCGCTCTACGTGGGGCTGCCCTTGTTCCTGGTCCGGAGGTTGCAGCTAGTGCAGAATGCAGCGGCCTGTCTCCTGATGGGGTCGGGTCGTCAGGAGCATATAATACCTGTGCTCTGGACTCTGCACTGGCTGCCAATAGCGTGCTGGGCCAGGTGCAAGGTATTGGTGTTGATCTATAAGGCCCTTCACAGTCTGGGCCCCTCCTACCTCAGGGACTGCCTCACCTCCGCGCCCCAGAGTGACTCCTTCAGTCTGCCGGGGGTGCCTTCTTGGAGATCCCCTGTGTTAAGCAGGGGGCCACAATGGAGAGAGCATTCTCGGTGGCCGGGCCGCGTCTTTGGAATTCCCTCCCGGAGGAAGCTCACCTGGCCCCAAGCCTTTTAACATTCCGGCGGGCTTGTAAAACCTGGTTGTTCGCCCAGGCCTTTGGGGAGGAGGGTGGGTTAGGCTTTTGGCTCTCCCCTACCTTTTATTTCTATTTTTATTAATTTTGTTTTCCAACCCTGTTTTAACTTTAAATAATTGTGTTGTTTTAAAAATGTTTTTATGTAATGTTTTCTGAAGTTGTACGTCGCCCCGAAATGCCGTAGGCATGGGGGGGCGACTAAAAAATGTGTAAAATAAATAAATAAATAAATAAATACTCCCTGAAGGGGATGTTAAGTTTAATTTAACATCAAAAATTAATTGTGGTAGCATTTTCCTTTTTCTGGAGTGGGACAGTATGTGCCTGTCAAACATTCCTAGGTTAAGAGGGGGCCCCATTCATGGCCACTCTGCACAGCGCCCCATCTTCCCTGTATCTGGCAATGCTGGAAAACACTCTGACAGTAACCTCGCTTTCCTCTAGACAAGGTGGAGATGGGTTTCTCTTTGTCTGTACAATCAGCTCCCTAGGATGAAGCAGAACTGAAAACATTTTTAACTCTAGTAACGTTACAAAGCTGATCCACTCTTTCTTGTGCCCTTCTTACCTGAAGAAGCCAGCACAAGTGGCATTTGCGTGACAGCATCAAAGGCAAACATTTACTAATGGCATCCCCGCGCTGCAGAATTTGTCAACTGACGATGAAATTCTGGTTGTTGCTCTCGCCCAGACATAATAGGCGTGAGAACAGCAGAACCCACCTACCAGGCAGAGATAAACAATCTAGTTGTAATCCTGACGGAACCATCATCTCCCTTCAAAATATTGTTACATTTGGTCTCATCATTGACTATGTAGAGCTATGTGATTAAGTTTGCCAACATGGTTGTTTGGTTTTTTTATATATAATATATAAATCACATTTTCCTGGCCTCAAAATGCCATTTAGAAATGACTATGGCAAACAACATGTGGGATCTAATAACATCTCAGTGCCTGACATCCCCCACCCCACCTCATTTGCTTTGTGTATTGGCATTTCCACCTTTCTCCTTCTATGGGGCACACAGTCTCCTAAATGATTTCTGCAAAACTAAGGGGCTCCATTCAGACTGAGGGAGCTTTAATTATCTTCCCAGATTAGGTTTACCCAAATCTAGCAGTAAGCAACAGGGACTCACAGAGAAGAATCAATTGTTCATTATCTGCTCCTCCTCATCTCTCTACTTAAAGCACCATCAATAAAGCAGCGTGGAACAGCCTACGTAGAAAGAAAGCAAAAAAATGATCAGCAACTGCGTGTCTGTCCTTGTCTAACAACTTCTAAACAGGATTCCGTGTTCTTGAGAATGATAAATTAGTGTAATTCATAATCCACTTGAAAACAATCCATTTTAGTATACACCCACAATGCCTTAAGTTATCAGTAGGCAGGGACACTTGTTCACTGTGTTTTCTCCATTGGAGGCAATGGGGATGGGGAACACTCAGCGAACACAGGTGTCATGGGTTGGAAGTCCACCCCCCCAATTTACCGGGTTTGAGTGACTCAGTTTCCCTTGCGCACAGTTCTCTTGAATCAGTTTCTCTCTCTGGCTAATTCAAGTGTGCCACAATGAAACTCCTTTGTCACACAAGGGCCCGATCCTTCCCGTTTACAGACTCTTTACTCTCTGGGTTCGCAAGAGCTTGAGGGCTCTTGTTGCTCACTTGTGTTCCAATGTTAGACACAAACACTTCTTCATAAAAGTAAGAAGTAAGTTTATTGATTACATAAGCAAGATAGTTGATACAGAGTGGTTATTAGAAATGAAAGGTAAACATAACGCATTCCTAACTTATACTGGTTGAGTTCCTAAATTAATCTTACCCTATAAAGTTCCATAAGCTTCTCTCAGTCCTTTGGTGTAAAACAACTGGGCACTGGGCCTTAGAGAGCAAAATCCTCCTCTCAGTCCATGCCTCTTCAGCCTAGCTGCTGCTGATGGCAGGCAGGCTTTCACATGTAGATCAGTTCTCCCAAGTTGGCTTTTGGAATGAGCTTTGCAAGAAGTTCCTTTTTTCTTTGTATCTCACTCGCATTTAAATAGCATTTCGCTTTCTTTGTCTTGGATTTCCCGCCTTTGGGGAATCAGGTCAGTAGCCAACCCAGGTAAACATGGAAGTCAATCTACATCTCAACAGGCTGTCTATCAAATGTTCCTCCAAAACACATCTTGTTATCTCGTTGTATTTCCTGTAGGCTGGTGATGTGTGAGAGCCCTAATTTGAGTTCTACAGTTCTCATTTTCAACATTACAAACATGTGGAACCTTTGACATTACATAGTGTATATGTATAGTAACATTACATACATGTGAAACCCTTGGCACCACACATTTACCAAACATGTAGCCCCGTGTTACACGTGTGTGACCCCATGTTTGTCCGTGACAACAGGTTCACAGGTTTGCTAAAGCATTCAGTGGAGCAGAACCTGTTGAACATTCCTATCGCCATTAGAACAACTGAAATGGATGGGCTGGTTTTTTTTAATCAGTGGAGATTTTCTGTGGTTTTGCAGTGGTAACCATGGTGGAGCTCGCTCTGTGCACTGCTCCGGCTGCTGTTCTGGCTCCTGAACAGCAGGCTGGGGTCATTGACCTCATGCCCAATACTGAAAAGATTGTTTTAACACATGTGCAAAATGGTGCCGCTGGGCGGCTGCTGTTCAGCAGCCAGAAAAGCCAATCTGGATCTTGGATGAAATGGGATTATGGCTGGTCCCTGTTTTGTCAGACTCAGGTCAATCTGTCCAAGGCAGGATGGTTTAGGTCTAGTTAGCCTTGCCTCACTACAGAGGGCTGGGCTGGATGAACCTTCCAGCTCTGTGATTCTCTGATCCTATCAACCTTCTCTTTTGAGTAAGAAGACAGGACATTTTGGGTCTCTGGTATCTATTTTAGATCAGTCCTGCAAAATAACACTTGAGTTAGAACACCTGGAGTGAATAGACCTGCGGTTAGTTTTCCTGCCAGAGTGTTAGGATGCCCTGGCTGGAGCACATTGTCCTTTGCTGTCCACATGCGGTTAACAGTAGCCTGAATGCAATGCAATTACCTCCTCCCCAGGTTAAAACTGAAACCAGTATTATTTTGTATTGCTTTGAGTGAGAGTTTACTTAGCATGACACCAGGCATTTTGGCTGAGAGGACTCTCAGGTTCTGGATCGAAACAAGTTAAAAGAATCACAATTGTCACACGTCACAGTTTGGAATTAAATCCTGCCAATGGCCCAAGGGCATAGCAAGCATTGTGGGTTAGGAGGGGAAGCCCTGACCTCTGACCTGAGCCACATGGGTCCACAGCACCTGGCAGCTTGCAATCCCGTACCCCATGCTGCCAAATATCTCTCTTCCTCAGCTCTTCCCTTCCCCAGCTGCCAGAGGACTGGGGATCTCCCTCCCTTCTCTGATTTACTTCTTTCCTCCCCCAGTCCCATTGGTGTCATCCCCATCCTGGCATCTATGGAATTCTGTGCTGGAAGGGACTAGAGATAGGGGAATTGGGGGCACCAGGTTCAAATTTGAAGAGGAAAAGTCCCCTACCTATTTCCCTCCTGGTTAAATAGTCTCATTCTAATATAAATCAACCTCCTTTAAAGCTCCTTTACACGGCCAGAATGGTGCAGAGGGACCTTACTGTAACAGGCCCAGTGCTAGGAGAGAGAGGCCGAACCAGGTTTTCAAATGTGCCAGTCTGCAGTGGACCCTGTGTTAGGAAAGGCCCAATTGTTCTGGAAGACAAGGAAATGAGACACCCAAACCTGCGATAGTTACTTCTGAAATGACCAACTCAAGGCCCTATCCACTGAAAGACATCAATCGACTGCAGTAGGCTTTGGATCAGGGCCCGAGTGAATGGCCCAGGGGTTATGCAAGATGTCTGTGGCACAGCTAGGAACGGAAGCCAAGGATAGGAAATTCAGTGCACACCTAATTCTCCCAGTGTTCTTTGAAAATACCAGCCTGCCCTGGACATAGCTCTCCTGAGTCCCAAATCTCCCTCCAGATTTGACTTGGAGTCTCCTGGCTTTAGCCCATCATCTTCGTGCTCCAAGTGAAGCCCCAGTTTCTCCATGTTAGTAAGCCACAGACACCCGGATAACTTGGGGCCACACAGGAAAGGGACAGGGTGAAGAGGTTTCCCTGCCCCCGGCCCTTTTCGGCGTGTGTCTCTGCCCCCTGCAGCATGGCAAGATGCACCAAAGGTGTCAGGTGTGAAGGTTAGGTCAGGGTCCAGATCAGGTTCAAGGAGGCAGAAACAAGCTGGAATCAGGGCAGGGGTTAAGGTTCCAGGTGAAGGAAGACAGGGTCAAAGCAGCAGCAGGACTGGCCGGAAGAAGCAGGAAGCCGGTCGTGTTGCTCCAACCAGCTTCCTGCTGCTGCCAGACAGCCTTATTATTAATTATTAGTAGTAGTAGTAGTAGTAGTAAACAAACATTTATATAGCACCAGCAATGTACCTGGCGCGTTACAAAGTAATGGAATAGACATGGTCCCTGCCCTAGGGCTTACAATCTGAGAGACGGGGGAGACGAAGGAAGGGGAACAGAGGGAGAGACAAGGAGTGTAACGTTCACGAGGATGCGAGGTCCCAGGTGCACGCGCTTGGCTGCCCTCAGGCAGCCAATCAGAAAGCTAAAGGGGCAGCAGGGCGGTGGCAAAGGCTGGCATGACAGAGGATCCAGATGGCACTGTGGAGGGAAGCACCACTTCAAGAACACTGGTTCAAGGCCTGGGTCCTTACAGAAGGGGGCAAAGCCACATAAGAAAGGAATAGGCATGTTTTTTTTCTCCCCACCCCTGTCGGGCAAGGCCCCGTCCTAAGGTGACAATACCTCCCCCTTAAAAAGGGGATGAAATACATGGTACAGGGCTGCACTGGAACCAATGTAGCCCTGTGACATGTATTTTTCATAAGCGTCCCCTTTCAAAGGGGAGGTATGGCCACCCTACCCCATCCTCTTGTTCAAACTTCAGGTCAAAGCCCAATGACCACCTTTCCTCATGAATATTGACGTCAGTGCAGGCCCTGTAACATGTATTTTTTGTAAGTGTTCCTTAAAAATGTGCGTAGGTGGCCACCCTACCGCCGGAGGACAGGCAATCAAGGCCAGGGCCTGCACGGCTGAGAAGTACCAGTGGTGAGAGGCATAAGACCCCTCCTGGAGCTCACTACCCAAGGCAGGGCTAGTGCCAATGGAGCACCCCTTACTTACAATGGGCTTGCATTTCCCCTAGTATTCAAGAAGATTTATAGATAACATCCAACCTAGTATGAGATAGGGCAGGGAATGAATTTAAAATAAGATAGTCATAATAATATTGATGATTTTAAAAGAAATTGCCTATGGAAATTAGCAGTTAGCGGAGTGGTGGATCTTGCTATTAGCTGTCACCTTTGCATTCTTATAAGGGCTTTTGATTTTCCAGTTCAGCTGGTGCAGTCGAATTCAGAGACGCTTTTACATTTAGGAATCTTGACAAGGCACAAAAGTGGGAGCTGAGCCGGCAGCCCCTCGGTGCTGCCACTTTATTTCCTTTTCCCGCAGGGCACGACAGTAGTTCAGAGAGAGAGAGAGAGAGAGAGACGGGGGAAATGCTTGCTGCGATAATCCAGCAAAGGACTCCCACTGTTTGCCATGAAAGAGTTAATTTTCTGTGACCCAAATATGGAGACCCATTTTAAAGTTGCTGAAAATTGCTTTTTAATCCTAGCTCTCGAGGATTGCTTTTGAAACCATCTGCTGTGCACCCTGGGTACTGTCTGCCTGGCTGCTGGATTACCACTACCAGAGACTTGCTTTTGTGTCTGCTGCCACTTCAGGCTTTTTCAGCACATCCCTGGGGTGCAACTTGAGGGAGTGGAGGCATGGCTCGAGGGCCCAATCCCCAACCCCACCCACTTAGCCTTGCCTTCTGATCCCTTTGACCCGGCTCTCCTCTCTCCATCCCTTGGAGGGGTGGTGGTATATGCCATGTGGGAAGGGACAGGGAGGGGGAGGTTGGAGCAGGAGATCGTGTTATGAGGCGCACGTCTCCCTTTCCCTGTGGTGCATGCTCCCTTCTCCAGGAAGCCAACAGTACCTGTAGATATGGGGAAGGCTCAGAGAGCATGTGTTTTGAGAGGGCCTGGGTGACTGGGTCAAAGATATAACTATAAAGCGGATGGACTGGTGGTGCAGCTGCACGGCGGTCCACAAGCTGGGGGGCATGCTCCCTGGTGAAGAACTTTATCTTATTTTTTTATATAGCGCCCCCCTGCCATGGCACTCGCAGTGCTTTACATACAACAATTTAACACAACTTCTTATCCTCACAACAACAACCCTGTGAGGTAGGTTAGACTGACAGAATATTGTGACTGGCCCAAGGTCACCCTGTGAGTATTTGGCTACGGCAAGACTTGAAGCAGGATCTCCCTCCCCCCAGCCCCCCCAGTCCAAGTACTGCACACTTAGCCATTACACCTCACTGGCTCTCCTGCATCCCCCTGCTGCTGGGGACGGTCCAGGGTGGAAGTGCAAGAGAGACCCATTTCCATCTTCTGCATTAGGGTCCAGTCCAACCTAACTACGCCTCTGACTTGGGCATAGGTGATGGGGGGGCGGCATGTTTTCACCCCCCCCCCATTTTCAGAACCCTTATCGAACCCCTGCCCAGCCCCCACTCCTATCCTCCCCCCCATCAACAGTTACCGGTCACCTAAGCCGGGGGTGTGATCAAGGGGGAGGTCACCCTTATGTCTACCCTGGTTGCGCCCCTGGCACGTTCACAACTATTTTTTACAAAAAACAGCTAAAAAAGCTCATGCTTGTTTTGGATTCTAGGCATAGATTAGAAAACAGTTTTTAAAGGCAATATTCATTACAATTGCTCTTCAAGAAGAAGTGGACCTGCAGTTCGTTCTTTTCCTTTCCCTCTCTACCCCATAATTTATTTATTTATTTTGCAATAGCTTGATATAACTCTAATATATACTCTGATGAAGTCGGCAAAGCTAGTCCACAGCTCTCAAAAGCCCCTATTTAGGAGGGACAGTCCCTCTTTGCATGCAGAATTCCACTGCCCTTCTTTCAGGGGTCAAAGTCCCCTTTTTCAGGAGAGAGATCAAAAAGACTAGTAGTCAAGCCTCAGGCACCTCTTTCCTGATTGCCTCCCAGGAAAAGCCCTTGCAAGGACAAAGGGATGACAAGAAGAAACCAAGGGGAATGAGAAGCAGGAGAGCTTCTGTCCCTCTATGCACTTGGAATAGTGGGAGGGGTATGTGTGTATATAAGTGTGTGAAGGGGTGGAGCTTATTTGCTGAGAGGACAGAGTTTATTGGCCATGTGGGGGGGGGGAGTCTGTCACTCTTTGGCAGCTGGGAATGTTGGACAGGGGCAAGAGTGACAGCCAAAGGGTCTGTGCAAATCTTGGGCCGTTTTTAGAGGAGCGCGGCGGCCAAAAAAACCCGGCAGTCCGTTCTACACGTGACGCTGCCACCGAATACGCGCATGTGCGGGCAATGCGCATCCATTTCCGGCCGCGAAACATACCCAGCTCCTTTAACCATTCCTCATAGGACTTGGGCCTATTTCCGGCCGCGAACTGACCGTGTCGGAAATGGATGTGCATCGCCCACGCATGTGCGTATTCGGCGGCAGCGGCACGTGTAGAAAGGAAAAACAAATGCGGGCGCCGCCGCGCTCGTCTAAAAACGGCCTTGGAGCTGGCCAAGGATGCTGGGGAAACCTCTTTTCAAGGACAAATTCCAGGTGTTTGCTTATCATTTCCCTGTAGTTCATGAGGTGTAGTCTGTTCTGGCTTGACTCCACAACCCTACACCACTGCTTCTGACCTGATCCGATCATGCACATCTCAACTTGATACCTGGCTGCACCATTCCTTGTGGCCCTTCTTTGAACTCTTTCCCTCTATTTCCTCCTTCTTGAGGTGCAGGCATCAGAACAGGGTAGAGAATCAGGGCCATCCTAAGACGCTGGGAGGCTCTGGGCCTAATTTTGAAGTGTTGATGGAAGCAAGGGGCGGTGGTCTACCATGGGAAATAAATCAAAATATTTTTAGCCATTTTTGTGTCCAACTGGTTTATTGCAAGTCAGAACAACAGTGTTTTATACATGTACATGCTACACATTATAGCAGCATGTTTATTTGAGTAAGTTAGTAAAAAGTCCTTCTTAGATTTTGGAGCAGTGAGACTGCGAATGCCATGTTTGAATTTGGACCCTTTGTGCACTCATGCTTTATTCATTAATTATTATTAAATATTTATATACTTGGCAAGGCATTTGGCAGGCAGGGGCTGGGGTGGGAGGGTTTAGGAGCGAGGGTGGGGTATTTTAAAAAAAAGGGATTTTAATGTATTTTGTGTTTCTAATGTTGAGCCTTAGGGAAAGGGCAGGGTAGGAAGTTAAATAAATAAATGCCAGCAATGTATCTGGCACTGTAAGTAAATAATAATCCCTGCCCTGAGGCAATTACAATGTAGGAGAACAATAGAAAGGGGTACATAGGGAGGGACCTGGATACATTCATGAATTTGAGAAGTCGCAGGTGCCTGTATTTTGCTTAGTTCCAAAACTCCGCTGCCAAGGTCATTCACTCTGCCCGTCGCTTCGACCATGTGCAGCCTCTCCTCCTCTCCCTTCACTGGCTCCCCCTTCCTGAACGTATCCTGTTCAAACTCCTGGTTTTCACGTTCAAAT
>QEPC01007512.1:8201577-8221094 GCA_003113815.1 Sphenodon punctatus
TTGTAAGCCACAGGCAGGGACCATGTCTATTTCTATGTTCTGTACAGCACCAGGTCACATGACTGGCGCTATATAAATGTTTATAATAATAATAAAGGGAATACGGGATACTAATTTCATCCCAAGTGAAAGGACAGGAGAGGGTGCATCAGTGGCAGTCTGGAGATGAGAAGCTAGGGAAAGCCTGATGGCAGAGGTAGGTTTCCAGGAGGGATTTGAAGGTTAGTTCTCTCCTTATTTTGCATCCCTGGATGTTTGCACCCTGTGTGAAAGCATGTCACTCATGCCGTGGTTGATGGATCTTGGGGGGTTTGCAAATGGGGACCCCTTTGGCCCATGCATTAAGACAGCACTGCACAGGATTCCAGCAGCACTCTCACCAATGCTGTGTAAAAGGTAAAATTGCGTCCCTGCTAAATACAAGCCTGAATTTGCCTAACTGAAGGCAAAGTTCCATATTCTTTGATGCATTTTGCATTCCTCCACCAATGTGTGAGTAATTGGGAGGAATGATTAACGTACAGGAGAGCTCTACCCTTGCAGATGTTGGAGGGAACAAACAAGCAAATCATTTTATTTCAGCGGTAACAGATGTGGGAGCATCATCCTGCAGATGTTGCTTTTGATGCAAAGCAGCCCGCAAAGAACGCACGTGGCGAATCAATGCCCAATTACCCATTTCTTTCAGCATTTCATCAAAACAACAATCCAGTATCACTCTTGTCTTTGCCGCTTTCCTTTTTTAATCATTGGCTGAAATAAGTTTGGTCTTAATAGGGAACGAGAATCAGCATTTCTTAAATGGGTAGCTTTCCCTCTAGACCTGTTCTGTGCGCTTCTATTTGCCTCTCCTGATTCTGCTTTGTCACACACTAGCATCAGTCTATAGCAAGAGTACACAATCCACTTCTCAGCTACAAGTTATCTACCAGGGCCTTTCCTGCTGCTGGCTCCTGATTCTAGGGCACCTCAACAACTGCTCCCAGGAGTGGAGAGGAGCACTCCCCTCTGAGAGAGCCTTCCCCACCACGCTGAGGCTCTCCTAGCACAGCACCTCTCCTCCCTGGAGAAATTGCCTGGGGTGCCAGTCTCACTCTCCTTCCCAGAGGCAAACTCCAAGGGGTTGATCCCCTCTCCCCACACTGTGATGTCCTGATCCACCAGTGGATCACAATCTACCTTTTGCCCACCCCGATCTACAGTAATGCCACTGAACCAAGTGAGGTTTACTCCAGTGTAAAAGAAGAGGGAGGGAAGAAAAGGGGGGGGGGCAACCACCCAGAAAGTGCTGCAGCACAGACAAACACTGGGAAGTCCCTTCGTCTTTTCTTTATATCCCACTCACTCACCTGCTCATATCATACAGAATATAAAAGATAAGGCAAAGCAGTGAGGTTTGATCATCCTGTCATAACAGTCTTAGGGACGTTTCTTGGAAACCGTAGTTTTCTAATGCTGCAGAAAAGATACAGCCTTAGTCACAGCAATATAGAGTCATAAGTAAAATCATCATCATCATCATCATCATCAGGGAGTACTCTTGAGAAATAAAAAGCTAGGATTTTAGTCATCGATGGTACAATTTTTAGCTGCACATTATTGCATCAATTTATGGTATTTCCCCCACAGCCTAAAATGTTGAGATGATTCATTTTAGCTGAGTAACTTTATTGAAATTGGCCTCTCCATGTGTTACTTTGGATTTTCCCTGATTTTTTTCAGCGTGTGAATTCCAAGCTTACGTAGCCCTCAGAGCTGCAGAGAAAGCCTCCTTCAGTCTTCAGGGTTAAAATGAATGCCACCTGGCAGAGAGCCTGGGAGCCTAAAGGTTAATCTTCTTGTGCTGGCAATGGAAAGCTTTCCCCTGCAGTTTTCACCTTGAGTACCAGACAAGTTTTTCCTGTCTGAGACTCTCATGAGGGCATTTGAGGTAAAGGATCAGTTCACTAACAGGTGGGTGGGTAGCGCAGCCTTTTTCTCAAATATGCTTTTCAACATTTGTCCTTTGCTAGAGCCAGCTCCTTAATGGGGACAAAGGAAGGGGAGGGGAAAAAATGGAAATGAGCTGCTTATTTTAGTCAAATCAATCTCTGTAAGGGCTCATGTCTTACCCAGCGTATGTTTGGGAGGATAATTATTACCACTGATTAATGCAAGCACTTATTTTCACCTTGCGTACAGCACATAGCTGGCTTGAATACCCTCTTTAGCTCAGGGAGAGGAGAATTTAAAAAAGATTCTGAGGTAATGGTTTGGACAATTTCAATCTAAGTTGTATTTCTTTCCCCTCCCATGAAACCTCCAAACTCAAAGCCTGTTGCCCATTTTATTGTTATGTGTATCGCACTGGCTGTTAGAACCACGGAGTAAAATAAGGCATGTTACTGAGATGAAGCCCTCCAGACCTCCACCCTCAGTCTTCCTCTTGAGAAACGTCCCCTGAAATCCCAGCCTATGCCCTCAGGCCATTCTACCTCCCCTAGGTGGGAGTGGCCCTTGGTGCAGAAGATGGAATGGGGTTGCACTTGAACCTGGGTAGGTGGGCCCTGGGCCCCTGGGTGGGCCCCCCAGGCCTGCACTGCCTCTCCATACTATAGTTACCCCCTTGCACCTCTCCCCCAGGCTCTGGGAAAAGGTGCAAAAGGCATAAGAACCGGGCCATTTTGGAAATCTCCACCACACTCAACTGCTCTGAGCTTGAGGAGTTACTGGAGCAGCAGCAACCGAGAAGGAGGGGCAGGGGTGGAGGAAGGAAATGAGGGAACCAGGGTGTGGGAGAGGCAAGATACGTATGTGTGGGGAGGTGGGGGTCAGCTACCATATTAGAGGAAGGGCACCATTTAAAGTGTTTGAGAATCGCAGCCCTAGGTGGCACACAGGTCTCTTTAAATGGGGTATTATAGTGAGAAATGTGCTTAGCTCTCTATAACAATGATGCGCTCTTTCATGAATTGTTTATGAGGTATGCGGATAAAGATATTGAATATCCCAAAAGGGGCTGTTTTCAGCAACTCTGTGGTTCTGCATTCGCATACGTGTCAAGCTACAAGTTTCCCACCTTCTAATCTGCTGCCATGGAAAAGGTGTTTCTTTCAAAAGCAGAATCCTTGGTGTTTGCAAAAAAATAATAAAGAATCTCCTTAAAACCAGCTCGAAATGCAGCAGAGATGAGTGATGTGTCAGTAATTGATGTGACTCTCCAGAAGGGAATAGGGCTGCTGGTTATCTTGATAGTAGAAATTCCAGCCTCAAGGAAAAATTAGCTACAGGCTGGAAAAGAGAAGCACTTAAGCTTCTTCTATTGGGCTGCCCATCTAGCTGTTCAAGGTAGTCTTAAAAGAGATGCCATCAGGTTAAAAAGCCCTCTTTTTAAAAAAAAAATATCCTTATTGTGTTAGGAGACCTTAAAGTAGACGTTCCCAAAGTTTTGCCTGTGTAATCCTATTGTGGGACAAATATAATTGTGTGTCCCCAGACAACAAGTCTAGAGAGAAAGTGTTTGTCTCCATCTTTTAAGGTGTTTTTAAATGATGGCCCCCCACCGACCACACGTCCAACTGCTCATGTGATGGTGGTGCGTGCTCCCATGAACCATGCACCGGCCACTCATGGCCACGCATGGAGCACCGCCAAAAAATTGGGAGTGCGCCATGCAGGGCCAGCCACATGTGTGGAGGCTGCCTCCACAGCCAGGATAGCCATGTCGGGAGCCGCTCATGTGAAGTTCTCCCCATGCACATCATGTGTGTGGGCGCTCCATAGCCGTGCCATTCAGGAGCCATGAACCCCCTGCCCACCTTGTTTGTTTAAAAACACCCTTCGTTTTTGGAACAAGTAATTCCGATAATCTCTCTTCTATCGGTATACAAGCAGCAGACAGATTGGAGCTGCTGCTCATATAACCGCGCACCTACCTGTATGGTAGCATCCCTACACGCCCTAGCTGAGTTGGTGTCAGAGGTGGTCTTGCAGTCTCCAAGGACCTTAGTCCAGGAGGATTTCAACCTCCACGCTGAGATCAACCTTGTGGGAGCAAAGCGTGAGTTCATGGCCACCATGACAACCATGGGACTGTCTCAGAGGGTTGTGGGCCCGACGCATGATGGAGGACATGCCCTTGACCTAATATTTGGCACTAGCCTTGAGGCGGGGGATCCGGTGGTGGGGGATGTACCAACTACACCCGTGTCATGGACGGATTATTATCTCCTCCAGACCGATTTCCTGGCACATGTCTGCCCCCGGAGAGGTGTAGGCCCAGTTCGGTTGGTCCACCCCCAGAGACTTATGGAACCAGACAGGTTCCGGAATGCCCTAGGGGAATTGCCTCCTGATCTCGATGACCGTTCGTTCGATTACCTCATTGTCTTCTGGAACGACTTGTTGACCGAGGCCATTGACCGAACGGTTCCCAGGTGTCCACTTTTGGGATGCCGATGACGCAGGTCCCCTTGGTTTACAGAGGACCTGCGCTGGATGAAGCAGGAAGGATGGCGGTTGGAGCAACGGTGGCGCCGGACTCGTGCTGAAGCTGACCAATTGTGACATAAAGCTAGTTTAAAACCTTATGCTGTGGCGGTGCAGACAGCAAAGAAAGAGTTCATTGCTGCCCTCACAGCATCCGCAAAGTCACGTCCAACGGACCTTTTCTGGGTGGTGCAGCAGCTGGTCAGCCCAGCCTCTCTCTGCCTGGAACTGGAATCTTCCAGTGCCTGCTGTGACATGTTTGTTGACTATTTTGTGTATAAAATCGCTCAGATTCACCGTGACTTCCATGCTGCACTTATAACAGTAGGTGAACCTGAGGGGGTGGAGGACTTACCTTTTCCGATTTCATGGGATCAATTTCAGTGGGTGTCACCCGCTGATGCGGTGGATGTCCTTGGGGCTGTAAGGGCCACCTGTTGCGAATTAGATCTGTGCTCGTCCTGGCTGGTCAAGGCCTGCTGGGAGACATTAGGGCTGTTGCTGGTGGGGGTGGTCAATGCCTCCCTTAGGGAGGGTAGGGTGCTGAGTTGCCTCAAGGAGGTGGTGGTGAGGCCCCTGCTCAAGAAACCATCTCTTGGCATTGACTCCCCGGCCAGCTATTGACCAGTCTCTAACCTTCCCTTTTTAGGGAAGGTTATTGAACGGGTGGTGGCTCAGCAGCTTCAGGAGCATCTAGATTGGATCAGTTTTCTTGATCCCTCGCAGTCTGGTTTTCGCCCTGGGTTTGGCACGGAGACTGTGCTTGTGGCTTTGGTTAACAATCTGTGCCATGAATTAGACCGGGGCAGATCTTCTATTTTAATTCTGTTAGATCTGTCGGCTGCATTTGATACCGTTGACCACAAGATGTTGGTGGCTCAGCTGAGGGACCGGGCCAGGGTGGGCAGAATTGTTCTTGAATGGTTCTGTTCCTTCCTGGCTGGGAGAACTCAGTGTGTGGTTCTCAGGGAATGTACTTCATCTCCCCGGGACCTCACATGTGGAGTCCCGCAGGATTCTATTCTGTTTCCCCTCCTGTTCAACGTGTATATGCAGCCTTTGGGCGAGGTCGTGAGAGGGTTCAGTTTGCATTGTCATCAGTACGCCGATGACAGACAACTTTACCTCTCTTGTTCTGCAGACCCAGACCCGGCAGTCTCGGTGCTCACCCAGTGCCCGGCAGCTGTGGGGGACTGGATGAGGGCCAGCCGTCTGAAGTTGAATCATGACAAGATGGAGGTGATGTTGGTGGGTAAGGCGTTGGTGGGTAGGTGGTGGCCCCCATCATCGATGGGGTCTGCCCCCCTTTGGCCGCACAGGTCTGTAGTCTGGGGGTGCTCCTCGACTCACAGCTCCACCTGGATCTCCAGGTGGAGGCTGTGACAAAGGGAGCATTTCGCCAGTTACATCTGGTATGACGGCTGCGGCCGTATGTTTCGGACTCGGATCTGGCCACCATCATTCATGCCTTTATTACCTCTAGACTAGACTACTGCAACGCACTCTACGTGGGGCTGCCCTTGGGGACGGTCCGGAGGTTGCAGCTGGTGCAGAATGCGGCGGCCCGTCTCTTAATGGGGACAGGTCACCGGGAGCACATTACATCAGTGCTCTGTTCTCTGCACTGGCTGCCTATTATCTTCCAGGCCCAATTCAAGGTGCTGGTAATGACCTATAAAGCCCTAAATGGCCTAGACCCAGCTTACCTGCGGGACCGCCTCAGGCCCCCGACTGCATTGCAGCCCCTGCAGTCGGCCGGGGACGCCCAACTCAAAGTTCCCCAGGTTGCTTGGGTGGTGACGATGGGGAGGGCGTTCTCAGTGGCCACTCCCAGGCTGTGGAAATCTCTCCCGATGGAGGCCCACCTGGCCCCGGACCTCCCCTCTTTCCGAAGACCGTGTAAGACCTGGCTGTTCCGCCGAGCCTTTGGAGAGGGAGACGGGTAGGGTGGGTTGGGTTGAGGAGGGGAAGTTCTGCCCTTTTAGTTTATTTTTAGTATTTTAATGTTTTAATTTATTTTATTTATTTATTTACCAAATTTGTATCCCGCTTTCTCCCGTGGGAACATTTCAATTCAATCGATGGGGCCGCCACCTCCGCCGACCTACCCACTAACATCACCTCCGTCTTGTCAGGATTCAGTCGCAGTCGGTTGGCCCTCATCCAGTCCCCCACACCGGCCAAACACCGGGTAAGCACCGAGACAGCCGGGCTAGGGTTGGTTGAAAATGAGAGGTAGAGTTGGGTGTCATCAGCATATTGATGACACCTCACCCCAAACCCTCTGATCACCTCGCCGAGCGGCTGCATATACACGTTGAACAGGAGAGGGGACAAAACCGAACCCTGCGGGACCCCACACAGGCAGTCTCGGTAAGATGAAAAGGAATCACCGAGTACCACCCGCTGAGTTCTTCCGGTCAGGAATGAGCTGAACCATTCAAGAACGATCCCGCACACTATCCCGCAGGCGCGTCACCAACATCTCGTGGTCAACGGTATCAAATGCTGCCGACAGATCTAATAGGACCAACGCAGTCGATCGACCCTGGTCCTTTTCTCGGCGAAGGTCATCCACCAAGGCCACAAGTGCTGTCTCAGTGCCATGCCCCGGACGAAAGCCAGACTGCGAAGGACCAAGATAACTGATATTTTATGTGTGTGTTTTTATTATGTTTTTATCTATGCAGTTTGTAAGCCACCCCGAGCTGCTCTGCGAGCAGGAGGGGGTGGGGTAGAAAAATGGTAAATAAATAAATAAATGTCGATGAGAGAGTACAAGCTTGCGGGCCAAACTGGACCCTTCCTCAGGCATGTAAGAAGTCAGAACCAAATACAAGCAAAATATTATCAGTTAAGTACTTATTGGGATCATGACCCCACCCTTCACGGCACACCCCCACACAGGGTCCTGACCCACAGTATGTGAACCTCCTCCTCAGAGTTATCAAAGATGAGACAGTGTTGGGTTTTTTTTAAATGTATTGCTTTTCACTATTAATGCCCTACTGCTTTATACGGCAGCTTATACAATATACATACACTGGTCTGTAGAGCTGGTTGAAACGTTAACAAAAAAATCTTAATACTAAAAGAGAGCCAGTGTGGTGTAGTGGTTAAGAGTACAGTACTTGGACCAGGAGGTAGGGGGAGGCCCTGATTCAAGTCTCACCTTAGCCATGCCATGAACTCACAGGGTTACTTTGGGCCAGTCACAGATCTCTCACCCTAACCTACCTCACAGGTTTGTTGTGAGGATTAAGAGTTGAGTTAATTGTGTAGTTAATATTACAGTTACTAAGTTAAAGAATTGCGAGCCAGCCTTAGGGATAGCGTGGGAGAAGCATCATGTATTTTTCATAAGCGTCCTCTTTTAAAGGGGAAGTATGGTAACCATAACCAAGGCCTTACTGAAGTTCAGGGAGAGAAAAAAAAAGTCATACACACATTTCCAGACTTGCAAAAAAACACCACCACCTTGATTCATATTTGCAATAGATGTTCAGCTGAAGTCTTCTTTTACATGAGCACGGTTGCCCATTCCTATACATAACACCCTCATCTCCATAAACCAAGTATTACCCTGTGCTACTACAGCAAGTTGTGTTGCTTTATGAAGCCGAGAAAGAAGCCCTAGTGTCACAGATCCAGACGACTCTATGACCCCTCTCTGCCCTAGGTGTGCTGCTACTAGGAAAACGGTCCCTCAGGATCTTAGTTGTGCCCGTTGCCCCAACCAGGGCTAGACACCGATCATCACAGGGAGCAACAGCCACTCAGGGAGAGCACCCTAAGGACTCCCACTGAGCCCCACCGCCCCTAGTGAACAGGGAGCACAGAATTGGTCGCGTGAGGGAAGGGGGAAAAAAATGGGAATCAGGAAAGGAGGGATTCCCCTACCTGGTAGTTATGTTGCAGGGGGAGGAGGGCCTCCAACGCCTACACCACTGCTATCGCCTCCACACCCTACCACACACACCACCTCCCCTACACGCCCTCACACCCACACCCCCTCACCTACACACCCTAACACACACACGCACCACCTCCGTCTCCCACTCAATTATAACAGACTCAAATACTCTGCCTGTAGGAAGGGTCAGCAAGAGTCCAGGGCCAGTCTCTCAGGAGCTCTGATAACCGGCAGATAAGCATGCTGCCGTGTGCGTATTTGTAGTCGCGGCCCTGCCCCTGACTTGCTCACACCGGCACAGGCACTTGCCAACGCATTCCTACGGCTCCAGACGCATTCCTGTAGAAACGTGGCCTCCGGGCTCGGCGTCAGCTGCGCCCATCGCCTTGGCAACAGGGTTGCGGCTGGCAGTGCCAACATCAGGGGAGGGCAGTGCCCTCGCTGCCAGTGAGTCCATGGACCGAGTTCTCCCAGCCGGATCTCCACCGCGGGGAGGAGGGCAGCAAGCCCGAGAGCCCATGCTGCTCTCCACAACATGCCGCCCCAACCCCCGCCACCCTCGAGCCCTCACTCCTAGGAAGAATGACCAAGAGATGTCTCCTCAAGATGGCAGTGTGGCATCACCGCCACGGGTACCTTGCCCACTTGAAGACTTCCCTTTTCAAATGTAATTATTCTTGCTTACTCTTACAGTGAGGGATCCGGGCAATGACTTTCATCCCATTTGCTGAATTACTGAAGTGCTGTTGTGCTGTGCCTAGTACAGTGGAGACAAGCAAAACGTATAACAGGTTCTTTAAAGCTCAGTCACACTTCACATCAGCTTTGAGACCTTCAGCTCCTGGTTTAAAGCTGTAAGGCCCCTGCCTTGAACGTCCAGAGTTCTGGAGCACTTGCCAGTGGTCAGTGCCACTGCCTAGGCCTGCCTCCTATCTGGCCTTGCTCCCCTCGTCACGTCCTGCTTGGCCCTGACCCCACCTCTCCTCCTGTCCATCTCTCCTATTGCCCCGCCTTATACTTCCTGATTGGCTGCCAGCAGTATAAAGGCATGCTGGTAGCAACGGGAAACTGGGTGGAACAACTCTCGTCTCTCTGATTTTGGTTCATGACTCTGGCCCTTCAATCTGACTCTGGCTCCGTTCCCTAATTCCTGGACTCTGCTCTGCCCTGCCCTGTTGTGTTCCCCTCTGACTCCCAGACTCTGGCTCCTTGTTTCCCTGATTCACACACTCTGACTCTGCTCTGACTCCCAGAACCTGGCTCCTTGGTCCCTGACTGGCTCTGTTCTGCTCCACTCTGTTCCCCTCTGCTTGGCCTCTGCTCAGTCACCCTTGACCCTGTTCCTCAGTTACCCTGATCCCTAGGTCCTGCACTCCTGTTATCAGATTCCTTTCCCCTCATTTGTCCTCTATGATGAGGTTTGCCCTCCACGTGTTTGGAGATGCAGATGAGAGATTCCCTTTGTTCCTAACCCTTCTGTCCATTATCAGACCTGCCCTGTCTCTTCTGGAGCCCTTTCTTCGGCTACCTCTGAGTTCTGACCCATCCTCCCATTACAAAAGCCCTGATGTAACAAGGTACTTAAGCATGATTGTAGCTTTAAGCCTGTGAATAGCTTTGTGGACTTCATGGGGCTTCTCACAGCCTTAAATTAAAGCTACATACATACCTGTTGGCTTGTTTGGACATGCCCTGGCATGTACAAGGCAACTGGAAGCTCCATAAATGGTTAAAACCAGCAAAAAGGCTTTGTAAGGACAAACAGCTGATGTCCTTGCATGAACCTGAAAGGTTGTCTCCCTAATCAACTCTAGTGACCACAGGCACCTCCCTGGCATGAGCACCCATTGTTTAGTGACTCTACAACTGCAGGCCCATTCACATCTCCCAAGGAGCTAAGATTTAAACAACTTCTTGACTCACCCTCTCTTTCTCCTTTGTTCCCCCTTCCCATTGCCTCAAGCTATGCCATGTTGTATAAAAAGACCCTTCGTTTGGCCTCAGAACCACGTCGGCTAACTAGAAGGGTTTGGGTTGCTGGTTCTCCTGACCAGGGACCGATCTGGATCCACTGTCCCTGTTCCAGTCCCTAAGCAATAGTCTAGTGACCTGATCCTGAGAGTGCGGTGACTACGTCATTCTCCTTGTGTGTACTGCAGCACTCCTAAACCCCAATGCAGCCCTGCAACCTGTGTTTCTCATGTGTCCTCTAAAATTTGCATATCTGGCCACCCTGATTTATAATGGTGTGTGAAAACAAGAATAAATAGATAACAGTAAATGCAGATCGAGAGCTAAGTCAAAGCAAGCGTTTGAGGGAGGGTGGGTGGGTGACTGGAGGTTGGTGGCACAGCGGCCATACAGCCCATATGGCGCCAAACACATGGTTAGGAACAAATAAAAATGGTAAAGCCCACGACAAGGCTAAAAAACACACCCAAACTAGAACCACTGGAAAAGGGAAGCTAAAAATTGTGGAATCGCCCAATCACCTTAAAAATTTTTTAAAAAAAGATGTAAAATCAATCTCATTGCCCAGCAACAGGACCAGTCTGACAGGATCAGCGGGGTGCAGTTGGCTCTGTAAAAACACATGGCGTGGAGCAGTAAAATGGGGGCAGACAAGCAGAACATGTCGGACCATTAAAGTAAGCATTTTTAAAATGTTGTTTTCACACACCATTATCAATGATCTTTAACAGCACTGTTTTTAAATGGCTGACCTACATGTTTCTCGCCCAATAGCTTCCCTCCAAAGACATTGCCTTTTATATAAACCTGCCGTACCTTCGCTTATGATGACTTATAACAACATGCCTGAGGAAGAGCCCTGTGTTGGCCCAAAAGCTTGCATAATTTCATCAACACAGTTGGTCCAATAAAAGAGATCATCTGAATGACCATGTCTCCTCATTTGGGACCAACACAGCAACTGCTCTCGCTACAAATGCCACAGTCACTGTGCGACATGGGATTTAGAACTCAGCCTTTCAAATTTACCATTTGTTTCTTAATCTGTGTCTGCCTTGTCCAGTAGCAACCCATTCACACAGCTGCTGGTTTCCCTGCATTTCAAGCGACCACTCTATGCATCCGGTGGCTGAGAAGAACAAGGGATCATCAAGGAGCACAAGGCGTGGTAAGGCTTTCACACAACTCTTTGAATGTGGGTTTGTTAACCCACTTGGCTAACTACAGTGTTGGGCGATTGAGCCCTTAAATGCTCGAGTCTCTCCTATGTAGACAGCACAACATGGACTTACTTTCTAAAGGTAAACAAACATCTACTATCAAACGCAGGGGTATTCAAAGTGACAGTGCATCTGGTGGTCTCTCAAAACATACCCTATGTGAAATGCCACTTCATCTGTTCTTTGTTATCCAAACGAATGCCTTCAAACTTAGGAAACAAATCATTGGCATATGTTCTCTGAAGAGACAGCAGATGCTTCAGCCAAAATAGTACACATTTACCTGCTCCTAGGTTCTCCTAGCAAGTCTGAACGTTGATGGTGGCTCTCAGGAGACTGTGGGGAAATCAAACACCCAGAGCTAGGGGCTCGTTCAGGTGGAAAGAAATATCAGCAAGGCCTCTTAAACTAACCGAATTCTTCATGTACTGCATAATGACTGCTGTCTGTCTTACCAGGGAAACATATCGTTTCAAACCACCTGAACCAGTCATTGCTGGGTCACATGTAAACGATAACCATTTATCAGCCCTCCCTTCCCGTTTGCATTCTCTTATCGTGGAGGCTTAAATCAAAAGTGGGAACGGACTGAATGACATGAATGCCCAGGCGTGGGATCAACTAGAAGGCTGTTCTTACATTCAATTAACCAAGGGACAAATCGCAAGGGGACAACATGTGTAATTAGTGTCACATACACCTGTAGCATAATAAATCTCCCAGCCTTCAACCACACACCTTGCGATGCACACAAGAACACTGTAGCCATGTAACCGTGTCACAGGATGTTGATTGTATCATTCACTGATGTTGGACACTAGGCTGTGGAAAACAAGGTACTTTTGATTGTTTGAAAACAAGCAAAAGTACCAAAGGCAAGTGGCAAAGCTGCAAACGCTGGGCTCATTCACATGATGCTTTTAGAGTAGGTAGGTAGTGGCAGGAACTCACATGCTGAGTGTTGTGTGTGTGTGCTGCAATTCTTGTCACTTTTTCTGCTTGTGGATGATCTCTTGTTCTCTGCCATCTAATGCAAGGGGGTGGGGGCCCACTGAAATGCAGGGAGATCAGCAGCTGTGTGAATGCCTGGCTATGAGACAAGGGAGGCGAACACAGGTTGGGGAACAAGTGGTGAGTCTACAATGGGGGTAGGGTGGCCGAGCCCTTTGATCCAAAATTTTCCCACTTGCAAAGCAAGGGTAATTCTACCTTCCAACACCATTTTGAATTCTGTAGGCTGAAAAATGCACACTTATTAGCTATTGAACCGATTCAGGCTTGCTGCAGTTTGAAATGCACCACACCATTTGCAGATGGATCTTATATATTCTAGGAAACTTTTACTTTAGAAAGCACAAGTAGTAGTCCCAAGTATCTGATCATAAGCAGTGAAACTGATTACCAGTGCTCTGGGCAGCAGCCACCTAGCATACAGTTCCTGTAACACAGAAGTAGGAAACCTTTTCTCTCCTATGGGCCACTTTGAAAATGAGTACAGGCTCCAAGGGCCGCACAGAAGTTGTGGGGGAGAGTACTTCAAGAGTGCACTCAAGAAGAGGAGGGTCCAGATCATGGATCCTTGCCCTAGCCTTGTGTGCATGTATGTCTTCATCCCTGGTCTCTTCAGTGATTGAGGGTTAATTGGATCCAGGGGCCAAATAAAAAATAGTCATGGGCCACATTTGGCCCCCAGGTCTGAGGTTCTCCACGCCCTGCGTGAAACAAGTTCCATTTGTTCAGCGAGCGATAGTAATCTGGCAGATCCCTGAGGGAAGCCACGCTTTCATTCGTCTCCTATGTGAGAAAAAAGAATGAAACTTTGCCATCAAGAGGGAGCAGGATCAAGCCGCCCTTTTGTGGGCTTTTTGTTCTGTCTATTGATCCAATGCCAGATCTAGCAGGAAGTTGTGGTGTATGGGCTAGATTGCAAGGCCGAGTGTTTGTAGACTGCTGCTATGTTTTCAGTGTGCAGGCCACAGGCACTCACAGTCTAGAGAGACCCCCAAGAATGTTGTCTGCTGGGCCCCAGTGATGGCGTGAGATAGTGTTGTTTTAGGAGTTTGCTTGCAAGTATGAGCATCTACCATGCGTACAAAGATTTCTGACTCGCTTAATGATACGTCTTGTCATTTCCGCCTAATGGGCCTTGTTATGCGTGCCTAATGGTTGCATTAAAATGTGCAAGCACAGCTCCTTACCATTATTATGTCAAGAATAATTTAATTACTACAAATGATGTATCTGGGTATGCATAAAAGTAGTTGTTTATTTAAATGTTCCTCCATCCCTCCCCCCCCCCAACCCTCCCTTGAAACAACCAAGCAAATTCATTTACTGAACCTGCCTGAAGGCCTTCTTCATTGTCGCTGCATAAGGCGCTGGACTGGGATCTGGGAGACCAGGGTTTGAATCTCATCCTAGCCAATTAACTCACTGGGGGGCCCAGAGCAAGTCACAACCTCTCAGCCTCAGTTTCCCATCTGTAAAATGGGAATGTGCATGTGTCTGTCTGTCCCTGTGTTCCCCTCGCCCTTGCTCTACATAGATTGTAATCCCACTGAGCAGTGACCTGTCTCCAAAAATCAGTGACTGTAAAGTGGTGCATATACCTAGTAGCGCTAGAGAAATGATAAATTAATTTATTTAATAAATTTATACCCCGCCCCTAATGCAAAGCAGCCCGGGGCGGCTTCCAACAATTAAAATACAATAAAAACAATTTAAAACATTTCATAAAAACATTCAAATGTTAAAACAGGGCATTCAAATATTAAAATTGTAGTAGCAGTAGTCATAGTAGTCACTCACATAGATTTCAAAATGAAGGAGGCACAAGAAAAACTCCAGAGGTACTTTTTGCACATATCTGGGTATAAACCAGGAGCAACTCTAACATTAGCAGAATTGTAAGTGAGATCAGAATGAGACCCAAGGCATTTTATCTGTAATACAGAGATTCCCAGACTGTGGGCTGGGACGGAGACCAGGTGAGGTCATGGCATCTGCAGATGGGTCACAAATGATTAAATAAAATAAATAAATAAATATTTTGCACATTTTTGTTGCCGTGCGGGCTCATGGGATTATATTTACACCTCAAAATGGCGTCACGTAGGCAAAAAGTTTGGCAACCAGCACTGCTCTAACCGTGCGGCAAGTGAAGTGTGTGAACGGAAGAGCAGAAGGAAGTGACAAATATTATACTAATTTGAAGACCCGATCCTGAAAACCGTGATGGGCATTACACAACGTACGCCTATAAGGACCACTGTGCGTCAGTATTGATGGGAGGCAAAGTGGTTCAGATGATCTTTCAAGTAGGTCAGGGGACACAACCCCCCGAGTGTTGGGAGTGAACAGCAGAGACTGGCTCGTGCCATTATGACCTGCCGGGTACTTCTCTGGAATGAGTGCGAGAGGCCGCTGCTGAAAAGAGGGGTAGGCCCGATGGACCATTGGTCTCGCCAGTATGGCATTTCTTATGTTCTTATCCCTTTTAGAAGGGCCTTGTGCGACCGGAAAGCTTGCATACTCTCAGCAACAGTCTCTAGCTTCAATAAAAGAGAGATCATCTGAACTATTTGGTTTCCATCTTTTACATCTGGAATCAACACACCCACTCTCTCTCTCTCTCTCTCTCTCTCTCTCTCAATGGGGGCAAACTCTAGTTTGCACGATCTTTTGTGGTGAAAACAGACATGACGCTAACTCCACTTTAACACCGCTTTAACATTTCTTATGCATGTTGCTGGGCTGCATCAGGCACCGATGCAGCCCTGAAACATGCATAATCGGTGCCCGATGCAGCCCTGCAACATGCATAAGAAATGTTAAAGCGGAGTTAGCGTCATGTCTGTTTTCCCCCATTGTCTCTCCTTAATGATCATTCCTCCATTTGTTACCCTTTGAAGCATCCAAGTTTGGGAGGGTTTGTCAAATTCAAGGTCCTCTTGGACTTAAGTAAACACAGTCTATACTGCTGCTGCTACTACATTCTAAAGCACTACGAGGTGCACACACTGCTTTGTTGACGCACCCCGAATGAGACAAGGACACGATGCATGGCTTTTAATGACTGCACTCTTTATTTGAATCAAATTAACCTGGTGGGGGAAATTGCCTTTAGCAATTCAGGGTCTAGTACTCCCACCCTTTCCCAGTCCTTGCCCCGTTCTTTTTTGGGGAGGGGCGCAACAACACCCCCCCTCCCTATGGCCGCCATTACTGGCGTGGCCAGGGGGCCTTATAGTCATGGATTTTTGGAGACAGGTCTCTGCCCAGTGGACTTACAATCTAAGGCCGTTTTCAGACGAGCGCGGCGGCACCCGCGCTTGTTTCTTAAAAAAGCCGGCAGCCCGTTCTACACGAGACGCTGCCGCCGAATACGCGCATGCGCGGCCGACGCGCATTCATTTCCAGGCGCGAACTGACCGGGTCGGTGATCGAGGCTGGTCATACGCGGCCAGAAATGGATGCGCGTCGGCCGCACATGCGCGTATTCGGCGGCAACGTCTCGTGTGGAACGGGCTGCCGGCTTTTTTGAAAACAAGCGCGGGCGCTGCCGCGCTCGTCTGAAAACAGCCTAAGACGGACATGGGTGAGGAGAACACAGACACACACACATTCCCATTTTACAGATGGGGGAACTGAGGCTGAGAGGTTGTGACTTGCCCAAGGCCACCCAGTGAGCTCATGGCTAGGGAAGAACTCAAACCCTGGCTTCCCCAGACCACGTCCAGCATCTTATCCACTACACTACACTGGCTCTGGCTAATATAGCTGCTAGCACCACCATGCCCCATGCTTGACTAGTTTGTCCTATATGAAAATGCAGCAATCTGAGAATAAATATGGAAGCCTATGAAGTGGGTGCTGCTTCGTTTGGACTCTTTTTCATCATATCAGCCGTATGCTGCTTGTTTACAAGTAGCTTAGATGGATTTGTAATCTTTATGCATTTTTTTTTGTTAAAAACTCCCATCTTCTATGGAAATTAAAAGACTCACCAAGTTACTGACCTGATTTTAAGATGCTGTGTAGTTCATTCACAGGAGTCCCTCATTCATTCTTTGAGCAGAGTGCTGATTTTCTTGCTGCTTCAACACCTTTGCCGCTACAGCATGAGGGAGCTCAGCTGCTATCCCAACATGAAAATCAAATGAGAGCAATTGCCAGGAGAGGGATGAAAGGAAACTTTGGTGACAAAGATCAAGCTGGGGTCATTTTTGGTGCAAAGGAATGTAAAGCAGAGTAATTTGCAGAATGGTGTCAGTTTTTTTCATCAGGACCTCAGGAGAGGAGCAAGGTCATTTGCAGCAAGAAGTGGAAAAGATGAGAAGAGATTCCAGGCGGGATGAGGAGAGAGCATCATAGGTTAGCTCAAAAGGAGATCACTCCATTGACTTCAATGGGGTAACTCGTGGGCTTTAAAATTAAGCCCATAGTGAGGGATGAGTCGGCCCTTCCTGAAGGTTTGACAGTTATCACCAATTCTTTCTTCCTCTCTAATATAACCATACTGCCTCATTTCCTCCATGAACAATGTCATACGTTATTGACATGAGAGGGGGGGAGTCCCGCGAGCATCCCGGGAATGGGAAGCCCCACTCAGGTGCGGAGGACCCTTTGTCATCTTAAGTTGGGAGGCAACCAGGGAAGAGTTGCCAGAGGCTTGAATACCAGCCTTTCTCACTCCTCAAAGAAAGGCTTTGACCCATGAAGGAGGTATACAGCTGTATTCAGTGGGATTCAACACCCAACGAAGGACTATCCCTCCTGAGTAGGGACTGTTGGGAGCTTGGCAGTTTCCTCCTGTACCAAGAGTTTCTATTTCTAAAATAGGGACAGATGATGCAGCTGCACCTGAATCCATGTACCTACCCCCACCCGTTCCCTGTTACTAGGGGGGAGACAAGGGGGTCCTCATCCCATTTTCTGCACTCGGGCCCAATTTGACCTAGTTATGTCCCTGCAGTGAACTTGTGTCCCCGGCCAAGACCCCAACTGACATCCTCTAGAAGGAGCCCCTTCCTCGCCTTGTAACTAAGCTAGACATGTGCACTCACAGCATCCCAAATCTTACTGTAACTATTGATTGTACAGTGCCAGGTACATTGCTGGTGCTAAATAAATAATAGACTGTAAGCTCATGGGGGCAGAGACTTGTCTCTAATTGTGACTGTTCAGCTCCAGGCACATTTCTTGGGTTACATAAATTAAATAATCACAATACTTTGCATGTCTTTGCTACTGTGTGGGGTCATGAGATTAGAAGCTAAGTCTCACAATGGGGCCAACCACCCAAAAAGCTTGTGACTCGCTACTCAAAATTTAATAGCACATAAACACAAAACACCCTTTCCCACCTTTGTAATTTACAGGAAACTACTCCTCTATTTGCCATTCTCTCTCTTTGATTAACAGCTGAGCTGATTTGTTTCTAATCTGGTCAACATAGGGGAAGGTTTCCGAGATGAAACCTCAACAAATTTCGAGGCTGCTCACAGAGGAAAAAGGTCTTCTTCTAATTAGATGTTTAAATATGGTAGATATTTCTATATCTTGTGTGTGTGTTAAGTATATTTACTGTCTCCTGTATGTTAAGGTCCATGCATCTAATTAGAGCATAATGTTTATTTGAATAGGCAGGGAAAAAAATCTGATTACCATGCATTAACATAACACTGCATTTATGACATCTTAATGGCATCGGTAGCATTTATGAATAAAATATGACTCGGGCGCTAGCATTCCAGAGTGTTTTGTTGCTATCTGTAAAGGGTTGTGTACTGGGGGAGGGGCCATGTGGGCTTCCAAACGCCCACATGGCATATTATCAATAGTCCAGCTCAGAGTGTCCCTTTTGTACAGCCTCTTGTCTGACTCTGACTCATCCACAAGTATGCTTTGTTTCTTGTGATATATTATTTTGCATTAATGGGTCAAAAGAAGCAATAGGCACCAGAAACGCCGAAGGGCACTTATGCATAATACCACACTCAACGATGAAGTCAGAAGAGATGGCATTCAAGTCTCTGCTCTCACAATTAGTCCTTACAGTGCATGAAAAATCTTCCTTATGCCCAGACATTTTATGATTTTACCTTTTATGAGAGGCTTTAAAACAAAACAAAACAAAACAAAACAAAACAAGGAAGGCCATTTTCAACCCAAATTCTAGGGATTTTGTTGCTGTTGCATTCTCTTTCGCCATTTGCACATTTGCAAATTCAGTGCAAAATTCTACGTGTCCCACTCGTGTACAAGTGTACTAAAACCACACACACTGGGATGGGGGAATTGGGGTCAGCAGGATTCAGCTTTGCTGATGTGACATACAAAATTTCATGCAGCAGATAGTGTGCCTGTTGTGTTCCTTACGGCAAGGCTCAACTTTTTCCCATCGACTGTAGTTTGTTTGTGTGGCCTTGGCAAAAACAAAAGGAGTGCCAAGATTTGCAGTGCGAGTGGTACACACAACCAGCAGACTTGCCACCACGTTATGGCACCCTCAGCATGAACAAAATAGCAACAGACAGATGCATGTCCCCAGGAATAACTGGCTTCACCAGTAAAAGATTAGAATTGATCTGTCGTGTTTCATCAACAACAGTCACCAATCACGCTTCTCCATGCATCATTGGAAATGACAAATTAGTTGTAATCTAATGGGGCTTCAGCAACGCTCAGTGCTGTCTGTCTCTCTTTCTACCTGCGCCGTCTGAACTACTCAGGGCTAGGTTCTGTCAGCCTTACTCTGCCATCAGTCATACTCGCCTCCCTAAGGAAGCTGCTACTCTGGGTGAGTAAAGGTTGCATGATCTGGCTGTGAATAGACAAAACAAGAAAGTGAAAAGAAAAACTGTGGGCCACACCTGCAACAGCACAGGAGCTGATTCGACAACCCTCTGCTAATCACTGTGAATAAAGTTTATTTTATTTATTTA
>QEPC01007512.1:8221425-8274307 GCA_003113815.1 Sphenodon punctatus
GGGGGGGGGAGTGGGTTAGGGAGGGGGGTGGGTTTGTTGTTCAGTGCCTTCCTTTTTAATGTGTTTCAATTGTGTTAATTTTAGCTTTTTATGGTTGTCTATTATGTTGTAAGCCGCCTCGAGCTGCCTGGAGCAGGACGGTTGGGGTAAAAATGTTGTAATAATAAATAAAAATAAATAAAGCCTATCCCCACCTACCAAACGCCTGGTAAAATAGGAAGGTCTTACACTGCCTCTGGAAGATGCTCAGGCGAATTTACAGGGGGAGTTCCAGAGCTGTGGGGTAGCCACCAAGAAAGTCTAACTGTGGGCCTTGGTTGTATAAATTTGGCATCATGATGAATCAGCAAGAGGCGGTTCTCAGTTAACCTTAAAGATTTGTGATGGAACTTAGACGATGAAAGGGTCTTTCAGATATGCTGGGCCCAGGTCATTTAGGGCTTTTTAGGACAAACCAGCTCCTTGAATTACACCCAGACTGCTATTGGATGCCAGTACAGAGACTGAAGCACATGCATCATGTGCTCCTGGTGACCCACCCTCACTAGGCAGCAGGCCACTGCATTCTACTCCAGCTGCAGCTTCTGAAAAGTCTTCAGGGGTAGCTCCAAGTAGAGTACACTGCAGTAGTCCAGCCATGAGGGTACAAAGGCATGGATGACAATGGCCAGTTCCAACTCTAATAAAAAAGGCTTGGGGCCTTCCCTCCAGGTAGAGTTGGTGATCTTATTAGACCTTTCAGTGGCTTTTGATACAGCTTGCTCGTTCGAGTCTAGAATGAGGACCAAGGTTTCTGCATGAGTGATGTTAGGAAGCACTCACTTCTGCACAAGTGATAATAAGGAAAAACTTCCTAACTATGAGAACTGGTGGGCAATAGAATAAGCTGTCCAGGGAAGTTGTGAAATCTCCTCACTTGGATACATTCAAAACCTGGCTAGACAAGCATCTGTCTGCAACGCTGTAGGCAGACGAGATTCTGTCTTGGAGCAGGGGGTTGGACTAGATGACCTTTAAGGTCACTTCCAGCCCTTTGATTCTATGTGCACTTCTGTCTATACGTTCCCTGAAACAATGTGGTGGAAAGATTTTACACCCTTCAGTCTCAATCGATCTCTTAAGTGTTTCTGCCTGTCGCAGAAAGAGAGAGGCTGATTGTTTAAATGGTGTCTTGCAAGGGCTTTTATAAAACCAATCAGTTTTTGTCACAAAGGCTCATGCTGTTTTTCATGCAAGTACACTTTCTGTGGGGAGTTACTTTGGTTTATGCCGTTCCATCCTTTTTAATATGTTTGGAGCAGTTAGGATATTGTCTCACCTACATCATCTTTTCTAGATTGTCAGCCCCTTGGGGTTGGGACCTGTCTCCAATTAATGATTGTACAGCACCAGGTACATTGCTTTTGCCATATAAATAAAATAATAATAATAATAATAATAATTTATTATTATTATTATTAATAATAATAATTAATAAATTAACAATAAAGAAAAAATCAGAATGGAAGAGTCTTGTTCCCTCCTCTGAGAGTGAGGAAGTCCTCCCAAGAAGAAGAACTGGAAAGGTTCTGCTCTCCCTGTGGAACAAGGTCTAGGGATGCTACTGGGTGAGAGTATCCACGCAGATCTTGCATGCCAGAGAGAGGTAACCGTTAAGGGGATCTTTCATGCTGCCATTTGGTGGAATTGAATGTGGACACTGTAATAAGGAAGAGAGAGCACCAGCACCAATAGGTTCAAGGATGTCACTGGACACCAATGGGAACAGGAAAACTAATGCCTTATGGGTACTTAAGGACTGAACCCTCAGTCTAGTGGGGGAAGCCAGAGAGGAAGGAGCTCTTGAGGAGGACTCTTTAAAGAAGCAAGCCTGCTTAAGACTGAAGACAGGGTTAACCCTATCCAGTCAGGACACCAGCATGCTGAGTCAGACTGAACCTGCAAGGAGGAAAGACTTACCCCAGGGGAGCCAGTTGCTAAGAAGACCTTCAGGTGGGAGCTCTCTTTATTATACCCCAGAAGGGGACTATTAAAGAAGCCAGGACCATGTACCTACAAAAGTGGGAAGCCCTGGATGGACTCTGGTGGAGCGGGCAGGCTAGAGGGGAGGTTGGAGGCCAGACATACTCAAACATACCCAACTGGGACTGACCATAGTAAATACTTACCCTAGGATCAGACCCTCATTTGGTACGTATGGATTACAGCCTGGGGCTTGTACTTGTATATGGATTATGGACTCTTGGAGGGACTGCGTGTAATGGGACAGATCAGCTGATTTCCCCAGTATTACACTAGCACTCCTGCTGGACTGATGTTTAACCTGGCTACAGATACCGCAAATAAATGTATCGGCACCATTTCTCACTGAGTAAGAACTGGTCCTCAACCGAATTTAAAAACAATCAAGCAAGCAGTTTTATTTGTTGTTGTTATTAATTATTATTATTATTAATAATAATTTATGTCCTGCTCTATTCTCAGAGGTTCAGGATAGCTCACAACGTTAAAACAAAATACAAATAATAAACCATACATATAAAAAAACACCAAACCCCCATTCTTGCATCTCACCCGGGGGGGGGGGGGCCTCCAAACCTGTAACCCTTCATCTCACAGATGAGGTGTTGTCCCCAAATCCTTCTCCTTGTCCTTTGCCCCCAATGCAATTAAATAAACCCTAAATACAAATGTAAAACTCCCACCCATTACTTACAACTAAACAAACCTCATTCCCCCTGCCCACTCCCCCACCTCTCAACCCAGGGGAATCCCCTCCTACCACTGCACCTAATATCCCCAGTTAGCCTGTATCCACCCCCATGTGCTTATAGGGAGGCTGTGGCCATCTCCCAAATCATTCCATCCCAATCACAATTTAAAGCAACAAATAATTTCAACCTCTACTTTTATCTCTCCCCCACAAAACAACCCTCACCCCATATTTAAAATGTAGTAATTGCGCATGAGACAAAATACAAGTAATTATAATAATCCTTATCTCCAATCTACAGCTGAGGCAGTTATCTGTCGTGTCTTGGCCGGTGTCACGCAGTAAATCAGTTGCAGAGTCAGGAAGAGAAACCAGCTCTCTTGCCTCCCACACTTGTGCCCAATCCACTGAAACACACTCTCAGCCAGGGAGAAAACACCTGGTCCATATTCTCAAAGTGCTACGCCGGCGCAAACCCTAATCACTGCAATGGGGCAGAGCAGTTTCATAATCACAGTGACCGGATGCAAACTTACTTGTGCACAAGCAGCATTGGCATGCAGCTGTAGTCAAGCGCAACAGCTTTTTGGATACTCAAATTACAAGAAAGCAGATTTCGGATAAACGTTAGGAAGAACTTCCTCATGGTAAGAGCTGTTTGACAGTGGAACAGACACTGCCTAGGGCGGTGGTGGGCTCTCCTAGACTGGAGGTTTTCAAACAGAGACTGGACGGCAACCTGTCAGGGATGCTGTAGCTGTGGATTTCCTGCATTGAGCAGGAGGTTGGACTAGATGACCTCTGATATCCCTTCCAACTCTAAGATTCTACTCTTCTGTACACCACGCAAGGATTTCCAAGAGCAAGGGGATAATGTATCTGAAAGACTGCCTTCTCCCCTATGTTCCATCATCATCCTGAAGGCCAGCCGATAACCGCCTCCTGCTAATTCCATGGCGCCAAGTGCATACAGCCAAGGCCTATAGTGAGGCTTTTAGACTGGCCAGAAATCTAGAAAAGGCTTCTAGAAAACTTGGTGACAGCATTTGGGGAGAACTTGTGGTAACTAGGTGTATTTTTACGGGGAAAATGCACAGAATTTTAAAATCTAGGTTGCTGAATTTTGTATTGCCACCATATTGGAAAATGGAGGCCATTTCCCAGAAATTATTGTGGAAGGTGATGACATTTTGGGGGAATTAGTGGCAACCAGGTGTTTCTTAAGGAAAGAAATGCACTCCATTCTAAAATCTAGGTTGCCAAATTTTGTACTGTATGGTTTGGCCACGCTCTTGGAAAATTGTATCCGTTTTCCAGTTCTCTTGTGATTGTGTAGAAAATACTACAACTGGTCTTCTTTATCCCAATTGACAGATTGTAGCCACTCATGCATCCATTAAGCTAAACTTTCAATTTTTAAAATAGCTTAATAAAGTAGTTACGCCTATTTTTACCAAATGGGACCCACTTTTATTTTCATACGAAATTGCATAGTTCATTGAGGTTTTCAGGACAGGGAAGCATCCATCAACCACTTGCAGGCTCTGTTTTAAAAGTGCACTTTATTTTCATGTGAATTACTTCCACGTGAAATTTTGAAAGGGTATGAGTAAAGATAGCTGAAAACATATTATAAACACAAACACAATTATTATAAAAGCAATGTATATAAAACACAATGTTATAGACATATAAACAATGTTATTATGGACACAACAAGAAGTTTTCCTTTGTAATAGCTCAAAATTTGATTAGCATGCTTTGGTCAGTTATGGAGTGCAAGTTCAGTCCATTGATCTGTTCACACATGTGGCTCCTTGGCTACATTTGCAGCTTGGAGTTCACGATTCTAGTCTTTTTACACTTGCACGGACACGTTCTGTACTCTTTTTTGCATCCACAAAACAGAATTTCTGTGCAGGACTTTGGAATGGCGTCAATAGTCACGAGCACACATTTCAGTTCTCCATTTTCTAATGTTTTAGTCCATCCCATGTTTTTAGGGCCTGGCATGACAGGAATCGGTATATTTGCTGCTTACACACCATACTCTGGTAGTGAACTCTTTTCAGATGTTAATGCAATACATTCCGTGTGGGTGGCATTGATTCTGGTTTCTTCGTTGTTGTGAACATCATACAGTGAATCTGATTGACTGACATCACATTACCGCAACTCTACAGTTGACATACGAATTTCGCAGTGTCGACTAGTTTCTCTGGTGTCAGTTCACCTTCGCTTAAACCCTTCAACAGATGCTTGTGTTTAATAAATACTTTCCACACTGAAACTTTTGTGTGGTTGCTGAAGTAGGAAGTACTATTGCAGTCACTCAGAATGTGAAAAGATAACAGTGCCACCTCACAATCCGGTGGTAAGCATTTATGGATTTTCCGTACACCAATATACTTTTTGCTTGCCCATGTTCCTGATTTGATCCAGAGTTCTCTGCAAATCATCGTGGGCAGGTGTGTCAGCAAAAGTATCAAGACATGAGTGTCTCTGCAAGAAAGCACAACTGTGTAATGAGGATTGGAACATTGGCTGCATATATAATTATGTGTGTGTCATCCTCCTCATGTGAAGCCTGCAGAGAAGTTGCATCCAACTTGTCATTTGATGCTCTTGCCTCCAGTAGGTCAGCAAATGCTCTGGATATTATTATGGCCTTGTCAATTGGTGCCTTTTTGGAATTAGCTCCATGGACAAAAAAATTGCCAGGTCTGCTTTGTTGTCTGATAATGTCATAACTGTCAGGCTCCGGTGGCCGGAGCCTAGGAGAGGGAGGAGGAAAAGGTCGGTAGGCAGGGAAAAGGGAAGGAAGGAGGCAAGGGGGTCACAAGGAAACCTCTAATCTGCTCTCCAATACCAAGGAGACGAGGTGCTCAGCATAGAAACCAGGCAAGCTGGTCTAAGAAAGCATACGGTTCATCATCGAGGTAGAGGGATGGGGAACTGGGGAGGGGGAGACCAGGGACGGGGAATTGGGAACCTGAGACAGGGGACAGAGAACCAGGGGACGGAAGCAAGGGACCAAGGGTAAGGAACAAGGAACTGGGGACCAAAGGCGGGGAACCAGAGGCAAGGAGCGAGGGGCTAGAGATGAGGAACCAGAAGCAAGGAGCGAGGGGCCAGAGGCGGGGAAGCCAGAGGCGAGGGGGCCAGAGGCGAGGCAACGGGGAGCCACAGGGGCAACGTTACAGGTTTTGAATTCAGTAAGGACTTCCACTGGGAACTGTTGCATTTCTGCGATTGTAAACAGTGCTCCACTTTGCATAGCTGTAGTGATCATAATGCATGAAGAAAGGTAGCATGGAAGAAAATAAATGGATATGAAGGTCTTATAATCGCTGATGTTATGCTCTAGTGAACAGAAGGAGAATCTCAGCCATTTCCATGTATCCCCACCACAGAGCAAAGTTTGGGCAAGAAATCTGGCAAACAGCTGCTATTTTCCAAGATGGTGGCCAAACCATGCAGTACAAAATCTGGCAAACTAGATTTTTGAACGCAGCACATTTTCCGCATTAAAATACAACTAGTTTCCACTAATTCCCCAAAAATACCATTACCTTCCACAATGTCTGGAAAACTGTCTAGTCCATTTCTTGGTGGCTGCCCCACAGCTCAAGAACTCCCTACCCCTGGAAATTCACCCAAGCCTGAGCGCCTTCCAGAGGCAATGCTTTCCTGTTTAGCCAGCCATTTGGTGGGCTTGGATAGGATTTGTGGGGGTAATATTTTTGGGGGACTCCATGTATACTGTATTTTGGTTATGTTTGTAACCCTTCCTGATCCCTCAGGATAGGGTAGGGTATAAGTCAAAATAAATAAATAATGGAAGATAGTATCCTTATCCTTATAATGCGGTTCTGATTTTCCCTAGTTATGGTAATTGATTAAAAAAAAAAACTTTGAAAAATGTGGAAACTTTTCTACAATATTTGGATGGGGTAAATTTTTATGGGAACCAAGATTTGTACCGTGTCATAAGGGCTTGATTCAAAGTCCACTGAAGTCAATGGGAGAATAGCAACAACAACAAAAAACTCTCATTGACTTCAGTGATCTTCGGATCAAAAACTCAAATGTGAAAGCTAAACCATCGAATTTTGCTGTACGATCCTTCCGGTGGCTATAGCACATGGGATAATGTCATCCCCTGTGCAAATGTCTAATTTTCCAATATAATCATGGGGAATTATTATGTGTCTTGTAACATACTCCACCATAGTGCAACTTTCGTTCATGCTTTTTAGCATTTGGATGCCCCATCACTAAACTTCCTAAATAATACAGAAATGCTCATTCTCAATATGTTGGTTGGACTGGTCTAGAACATGCCATGTTCATCTTTTCTTGTGAGATCATGGAAATACTGTTTGTGGTAGGTAAAGTTTAGACCAGTGTCTCATCACACTATAAATCTGAGTCTATTCAATCTGCCCTTGTGCTTGCTGATGTTTCCAAAATTATTTCCAATGCAGCATTATTGTGCCTGAAAAACAAACTTGTCAAACTCGGTGTTCAGAGTAATTCCTAAATATATAACATGTGCTGATTTTTCTATTGTACTCTGAAGACATGATTCTGAATTCTAAGGTCAAATTGAGCTGGTAAGTCAAGCTAAAGTATATCAGTCTGCATGAGCACTTGCACATTGTACCAATGCAGTCAAACCTCACTATGACAAGTCCTACTGATAACGAACCCATTTTTAATAAACTCGACTTCAAAAACCATTTCTATCCTTTCTTTGTTGCCAAATCCTATGATAGTAAAACCCCTGATATAACAAACCTTTTATTTATAACCCCTGAGGGGGTTTGTTATATTAAAGTTGTACTGTATCTATCAGGACTTAACGCCTACCACCACCACCTAAAAATGTGCTCAGCTATTACTTTATCCTTCTTTCACCTTCAGTTTATCGTTCTCTTGTCTTGACATAACCCCTGATCAAACAAATAATTAGCTACGTGAGTAACTAAGTCTACAAGCCGTCGCTTTGACTTCTCATGTGCTTGAAGCCCTAGCACTGTCACCTTCTTACGGTGTGGGTTCTCTTTTGGAGTTTTGGGGAGCAGCTGAATCTAATCCGCTAGCCACAGATCCAATCCTCAACCAACCTCAAGGGCTGCCAGACCCCCTTTATCACAAGCAGGGCTTAATTTGTGGGGGGTGGGGAATGAATTGCCAGAGCCCAAACTTGCCCAGAAGCCACACTTCCTGCTCCAGAGCTTGTCAGAGTAGGAAACTGGACACTAGTCTCTGGCTAGCAACAACTCAGCCACTGGAGGACCAACCACCTGCTTCTCTAGAGCAGACTATATATATATAAAAAAAAGTTCTTATGATTTAATTGGTATGATGACCAACGCAGGGGGTGGGTCAGAAAAGTCATAAATGAAAGCCAAATAAATCATCCATTTTTTCCCTGGCTTTTGTTTCCAGCTTTGAAATGGCCAATCTCAGCCTTTTCCTGGGCTTTCACGTTTTGATGTGCACACTCCTCCTGAGAATATTTTCTTATTGTCGGGGCTGGCAAGCCTCTCCCACAAATTAAGCCCCGATTACAAGCCAAAATACACCCAGGAAAGCCCTGCACCCACATAGGGTGTTTTTAAATGAGATGCATCCACGCATGCCCCCTCCCACCCCCTGCCGCATCCATGCGTCCAACTGCTCGTATGATGGTGGTGTGTGGGGAGGCATGCTCTCATGACCCATGCAGCCACCACACGTGGGCACGCATGGAGCACTCCTGAAAAATCTGGAATGTTCCCATGCAGGCCAGGGTGGCCACTTCTGTGGATGGGCAACCATGCTGGGAGTCGTTCGTTTAAAGTGCTTCCCACACACATTGACTGCGTGGGCACCCCACAGCTGCGCCACTCAGCGGTCATGGAGACCCCACCTCTCCCATGGCACTTGTTTAAAAACACCCAGTGTTCTGACTGCTTCAGGAGGGGACCGAAAAGCAAAATTGAGGGTGATTTTATAATTGTGAGACCATATGCAGAATTCTTACTGACCCGTGTGTGCTTGGGGCAGGAGACCAACAGTCTGGTGGTCACATGGTGTTGGGCTTGCCACCTTTCCTGAAGTGTTGACCTAAAAAGCAGTGGGAGCATTTTGGGAAGGGGAGAGACAAAGGTTGTGATGTCTGCTGCTGCCGCCCCCCCTCTGCCTTGCCCACCTGTTGCTGTGGGGGATTGGGAGTCTCTGTGCTGGGCTCACCCCCCACCCCCGGGAGATGACAGCTGCCCAGGTACCAACAACCCTCCTCCCACAAGGGATGGGGTGTGTGTGGCCAGAGCTCTCCAAGTGGGCCAGGACTTCCGGGCAGGGAGGGAGTGAAGAGTGGCCTGCTCTGCAGCAGTACCACAGGCTGCGCACCAAAAGTGGGGACTGGGGTGGCTAGGGGGAATTGTGGGTTCTGGGGCAGAGGGGGCTGCTGGGGCCCCTAATTGTGGGTGGGTGGGTTGAGTACAGTGGATGGCAGCAGTTGGAGTAATTACTGGGGGGATTGGTGAGGGGAGGATACATGGTGGAGGTGGTTTTCCCTACCCCAGTGTGAGTGGGGAAGGGAGGGACTGGGTTATGGGAGGGGTGTGTGTCTTGCTTTCTGATGTGAGAGGGAATCATGACCCATGGGAAGGTTGTTTATGCCACCCATCTGGGCTGGGCAGCCAGGGGTGGGGAAGTCCGAATGGGGGGCTTGATGGGCGGGGGCTGCAGCCATTGGGGTCGTGATTGGGCAGGGAAAATATGGTCCCGGTGAGGGATATGTTTGATCTGTGAGGCAGGACAGATTATCCCCCTCACTTCCCTCCACGCAGGTAGTAAAGTGGTTCATGATTGGGGGGGACCCTGGCCCGAAGCTGATGTTGTTGAATGCGAGGTTGGTGGTCAATAAAGTTACAACTGTCCAAGAACTGATCCTGGACCATGCGGCTGACCTTGCGTGTATCACGGAGACCTGGTTGGACACTGAGTCGGGGCCTCTATTGGTTTACCTTGTTCCGGCCGGGTATTCCGTGCAGCATCAGCCACGACTAGAGGGACGTGTGTGCGTGCGTGCGTGCGTGCGGTGTAGCCATTGTTTTTAGGGAATCATAGTCTGTCTGGAGGTATCCGGTGCAACCGATGCTGGGTATTGAGGGTCTCCATCTTGCGATCGATGTGGCAGGAGACCGATCAGGGGTGCTGCTGGTATACCATGCGCTTACCTGTATGGTAGCATCCCTACATGCTCTGATGGAGCTGGTGTTGGAGGTGGTATTTTGATCCCCGTCCCCAAAGACATTGGTCAATATTCATACCAATATTGGTCAATATTCACGCCAACACCAGTCTTGGTGGGGCGGAACATGAGTTCATGGCCACTATGGCAACCATGGGCCTGTCTCAAGTAGTTACCGGCTTGACACATGATGGAAGACATACCTTGATTTGATTTTTTGCACCAGCCTTGAGGCGGGAGATCCGTTGGTGGGGGAGGTTTTAGCTCAGCCCTTGTCATGGACAGATCATTACATCCTGCAGATCATTGTCTCCCGGCACGTACTGGCCCCCAAAGAGGTGTGGAACCAGTTCGGTTGGTCTGCCCCCTGAAACTGGAACCTGAGAGGTTCGGAATGCCCTTGGGGAATTCCCCTCTGATCTTGACGACCGTCCACTTGATGACCTCATTACCTTTTGGAACACCTTGTTGACTGAGGCCATTGACCGGATGGCTCCCAGGCATCCACTTCCCCAACATCGGCACTGCAAGCTTCCCTGGTTGACTGAGGACCTGCAGTAGCTGAAGCAGGAGGGGCGGCGGTTGGGTGATGGTGGCACCAATCGCGCACTAAAGCCGATTGACTGTGACACAGAGCCAGTTTAGGAGTGTATGCCGTGACTATACGGGCAGCAAAGAAGGAATTCTTTGCTACCCTTATAGCATCTGTGAAGTTTTGTCCAGCAGAGTTTTTCCAGGTGGTGAGGGGGCTGGTCAGTACGGTCTCCCTCTGCCTGGAACCTGAACCATCGGATGCCTGTTGTGATTTGTTTGTTGACTGTTTCGCAGATAAAATTGCCTGGATTCACTGTGACATCGACACTGCACTTTATACAATGGGAGAACCAGAGGCTGTTTCAGTAGGTGTCACCCTCTGATGTGGAGGATACTCTTGGGACTGTCAGAGCCACCTTTTGCAAACTGGATCCATGCCAGTCCTGGCTGGTCAAGGCCAGCTGAGAGACGTTAGGGTCATTGCTGGTGCGGGTGGTAAATGCCTCTTTTGGGAGGGCAGAGTGCTGAGCTGCCTCAAGGAGGCAGTGGTGCGGTCTCTGCTCAAGAAACCATCACTTGACATTGATGCCATTGACAGTTATTGGCCTGTCTCTAATCTCCCTTTTTAGGGAAGATTATTGAATGGGTTGTGACTTGGCAGTTGCAGGAGCATCTGACTGGCGTCAGTTTCCTGGATCCTTCACAGTCCGGCTTTTGGAACTGAGAATGCGTTTGTGGCTTTGGTCGACGACCTCCACTGAAAATTGGATCAGGGGTGCGGGCCATGGGGACTGTCCCACATGGCCCTGCCCCTATGGAGCGCTATGACATGCTATAAGGAACAGGATTATGTCAGAAACGGGCATGAGAGTCCCTGCCCCCTTTCTGATATGGCTCCACCCTCTGTGGAGTGGTGTGACATCGTAACACTCTATAAGGGGCAGGGTTATGTCAGAAAGGGGTGTGGTGACCTCTACCTCACCTCTGCTGATGTGACTCTGCCCCTCTGGGCAATTTCCAAGTTGACCCCTGACGTGCTTCCTGTGGTCTGCAGACTGGGTTGCCTATCACTGCTTCACTATGTTTGTGCGTTGCTTAACAATACGTAAAGGGCCTGTAGGCACTACTGTACTACACTCGTGATCATGGTGATCAGAGTTATGGTGCACATGATCCACTTGATCCAGACATCAAACTCGTGATCTACCAGGATCTTTCCAGCTGGCTCTAGCACTCCAGGTCAGGAGCCTTCCTGCTGGCTCCCAGTTCTAAAGCACCTCAGCAACTGGACTTAGGGTGGAGAAGAGCACTTCCCTTTAGAAAGTGCCTTTCTCGCGGCACTGGAGGAAGTCTCCTAACCCATCTCCACCCTGGAAACACTCCTTAGGGCACCAGTCCCACTCTCCTCCCCTAAAGGGATCTCAGAGTCCCCTTGCCCACACTGTGAACGACTACAGATTAGTTTATGATCTACCAGTAAATCATAATCTTAGCCAGTCCTGCTCTTGAGAATAACAACAAAGGAAACATGCCAACTATAAGCAGAACCTACTCATCACTAGACATTTTTACTACTTTTCTCATTTTGTATTCCTATTAATGAATCAAACACTCTCCACAAATAAAACGGTACAGGATACTGTGAAGGGTAATCTTGTGAATGGATTATCTAATATGGGTTAGTTGGTATGACAACCCTACGCCAGAAAGAAACCTTTTGGCAGAGAGCAGTTTAAAAGACACATTTCCTAACATGATAACATTGCCTTTCAACCTAAAAACTATTTTTGCTAGTTCCAATCACACAAAGCAATGTGCAATATGGTACTATTACCCCTCATCCTGGGAAAGATGGTGAAAGAACTGCAATTCCCAATGTGCTATAGATGCCTCAAGAAAGTACAATAAAGAAACACCTATGCATGTCGGCTGGTGTGTCTCTTGGGTTATTCAGCAACATGCACGCTTCTGAGAAAGTGGCAACAGCTGCTCTGAAGAAGGAGTTGAACAGATTCAAATCTCTTCAGGAGCATAGTACCTGCAGGGAAGAGTCCTGGGGGTGGGAGACTATGCTAACGAGACAACTTAACAACTCCATACTGTAACTTGCAAAATTTAGTAATCTAAAACTGCTACCAATCAGCTGTTACAATAAGTGGAGCACTATAGGGGATTCAGTTTATGAAAGAACAACTGTTGTTGTTTCCAAACAGCGTAGATTTAGGGCACAATCCTCCACCCATTAAAGTCAGTGGGTGGCTCTTCATGTTACCTTAACCCTCAGGGGAAATCAACTCCATGGTATGTACTACTGTGTAATCCCATGGGGAAGGTGCATGATTGAATAGTCATGCTGTTCCGCATTTATGTTGCCTCCCTATGGATTCTGACCAGCAGGGGGAGCTCATCAGGTGGCAACATAAATAAGAGAAAGTAGAATCCTAAGTGGTGACATAGACAAGGCATAGATAGTTCCCTGCTGGTGAAACTGACAAGACAAAGTTCCTCTCTGCAAGGCAAAGCTTCCCTGTTGGGGAAACTGAGAAGACAAAGCTCCTCTTGTAAGGTAAAGCTCCTCTCTGCAGGGCAAAGCTTCCCTGCTGGTGAAACTGACAAGGCAAATCTCTCTGCTGGTGAAACTGAGAAGCACAAAGCCCCACTGGTGGACAGATGTTGTTCAGTGGTGTGTTTTCGACTGCCCCATGGGTCTGCTGAGAAGTTCCCTAGATATATTCTGGAGAACAAACCTTCGCAAACCTATGTCCATTTTGTGGATTGCTCCAGGATTTGTGACACCAAACATAATGCTTGCCCTGTGTTAGGCAGCTGTTAGCAGCCAAGCATTACATGTAGAGACCAATGACAAAGTTTCCACTGACTTTAATGGTGGTCCTGCCCATTTGTGATTTATTCAGATGTATACCAAAAGCAAAAATGAGGCCAGCTTTTGCTTTGTTTTTCTTTCTTCCCTCTCACTCTAGAAATCCCGACTTCCCAGGCTTGTGGGAGGTTTTGTAGAATTCCTGCACATTCCTTTCTGGGAGATACTCAGTCCATCTACTCTATGGGTGCAGTCACACAAAAACTCTCTCACAAGGGAAGCCAACGCAGAGCACAACACATGCCAGCTTCCCATGCTGCCTGGGAAAGGGTGCTTTATGAAAAGGGTTTGCGACACAAGCAATCATGTGCAGATGTGTGTTGGCTTCCCCCACTGAGGAGTTTAGCATGAATTAGACCTCTGCGTGACCCTAATTCTTAAAATATTGATGCAGTGTAACCACATTAATGGGATTACTCGTGTTTTAAAAGTCAGGAAAGCGCATGTTTGCAGGATCAGGCTTTAGTTTTCATACAGGGCTGTCTACCTTGCAGGTTAGTAAAGCATGCATTATTTAGCATCTAGGTACCCAAAAGATTAACAATATTGAATATTTAATTGCTTGTCTGTGAACATAGAACCTGAACACAATCACAGTATTGTGTCCTGTTTGCTCTCAACCAAATGTATTAAGATGGGGTGGCTAGGTGTTTAAAATTTCCAGAAAATTTGAAGGCACAAAAAAGTTGTTTCCCCCCCTCCTTTTTCGTTTTTGGGACGTGGGGGAAACTATACCAGTTACTGTAATAGTAACTATAATAGTAACTGTTGGCTACATTGTTTCATAGTATGCATGGAAGTGTTTATTTTCAAAATTTCCAAACCTTTTCATATTTTCTTTACCAAGCTTGGACCCCCTCCCCTCTTCTCTCAAAACCCCACCTTTTCCCGAAAAGTTTCAAAGGCCTCCCCCGCTCCCCCCCCCCAATTCCCACATCTCAAGGGTGGCTGAGTGGTTATTAATTAGTTAAGGTACTTGACTACATCTCTGAAAGCAGTGTGTCCAAGTCCTGCTTGGCCTCATACTGGATGTCCACCTCCAGTTCATTCAGCTGTGAATGGCTACCTATTGGGTGGGCAAAGTCAAAGACAATTGGATGTGGTGCTGGTCACATCACTTCCTTGTGCACCATAGGCTACAGAAACTGATATGCCATATGGGCTGGGATGAATTCTGTCGACTCGGGATAAATTTTGATTTCCTCGGTGAGCTTCAATGACAGATTCCTGTTTTTCTGTGGAAAACGTACTTTTTTGTGTTTGAGTATAAAGGTGCATGCGTGGGTGCAACTTTCATTGACTTCAATAAAAACCACAAGCATGCATCCAAGGACGGCATTTGGTCCTTCATCCTAATCACCGATTTCTCCATTATACTGTCAAAACCATTTCAAATAGTATTTTCTCTTTTAACTTTGTGATGCTTGTTGGCCAGGGTTTCATGACATCATAGAAAAACTCCATCCAATGTTGGTAGAATGTTTCCAAGACAGTACAGTATTTTATTCTGGGATTTTAGCTAACAAAATTGGCATTGTCTAATTTTAGCTAAAACTCTCCATTCACACACTTGTACCAACAGGTAATTAAAATATATATATATTAAAATAACCAAACAACAAAGCTTGTTTTAGCAATTATCAAGCTACCATGTATCTGGAGTTGCCAGTGGTAATTGCTACAAGGACAGCCTGGTAGTATTGGAAGGAAGCGTAGGTATGGAGTAATTTTAATTTCTCCCCTACCACTATAGGAATAGCAAATACAGTGATTTGTCTGCTGCCTTTTGAACAGAGGAATAGAAGGTTGGGAGCAAGGACTGAGTGTGTCAGTTGTGGGGGAGTGAGAAGGGCTGTCATCTCAACCATACTTGAGGGTGACACCTGCAAATTTGGTGTCAGTCATTCATCCTCTGGAACAGAACTGCTGTCCTGACTGTGTAATTTTTTCCACTATGCTTGGTAAATCTTTACACATTTCCCACACTGCGGATGGGTTAGAAACTGCTAATAAGGACAATGAATGCTAGACAAGTAAAGCAGTCTATCAGAACTGACTGGTTAATTTACAAACATTTAAGTGGAATGCCCCCTTATTTTTAAACAAGTCTCTGCCTCTTTCAGAGCACGCGCATTGCTTTCCTTCATTAACTTGAGAGATCCATTTTGATCTACTAGAGCCTTCAAGTGAGAGGAATAAGTAAACCTACACAATAAACATAAATTATGACTATCTGATGTACAAAATGTACTTTGCTCACTTATGCTGGCAAGTGTCATTTACTTTTATTTTTGATATGGCTTCTCAGTATGGCAGTTAATGTTCTGTAGTAAAAGTAATAAAGTCTAAGGAATATGAGATTTCACTACTGTATCAGCTATTAAATCTTTGTTGAGAGGTGAGAGGCGACTGCCAGGTTTTGTATATTTTGCAGCACAAGTCTATTGTGCATATCTGGCAAAACTTCAGAGCAGTCTCCTGAAATCTAGGCGCAAGATGTCTGATTATCAAGGCATCACTCTGCAGACTCTGAGACGGTCTCATCCCTTAATTTTAGCCTCACTTGCACTTTCTGATTCTCATGCAAAGGAGGACATTACAACATTCTGGCTGGAGGAAAATGTTGAAAGCCAAACTCATTTTTAAAAAACAAATGCATCGAAACACTGATATTAGTCAGGCTCGGGAGAATTTGTGGAGGAAATATAAAACCTACGTTTAAGGCCTAGCTACCTATTTCTGACATTAAAAGGAAAATAAATGTATAGGGGCTTTGGGGTAAAGCGTGTTGAAAGTCGAAAGCGATGCACTAACTCCAGCCAGCCTGCCACAGCCTACGGCAGTGACGTACTGTAGGCCGCCTGCCAAGCAACAGCAGCCTAAGCTTTAGGGCTGAAAGGTCAGCGTGAGGGGAACTCAGGATAACATGTAACTATGTGGCAGGGGAGAGCCCTGCATCTGCAGCAGCGCTAGCCTATCCCCTCACAGCAATGCCCTCAATGCGCTGCCTGCAGACCCTTTCATCTCCCAATACATACTCCTTTGCGGCTATTGCACTCTCAGTTAACCTGCCCTCCCCTCTCCTTTCAGCTTCCCTACTCTTTGCCCACCAGCTATCCCCCACCCAGATGCCTCCTTTTTCTAACCACCTTTGCAGTGTCTCTGCTCTTTGCGCCACTTCACACCTCTTCCTTGCTGCCCTGTACAGTTGTCCTTGGACTCCCCCAGACTATGGTGGCTCCCCTACTCAACTTCTCAATTGTGCAGACTCGTCTTTCTCCCCACCAGCTCCAACAAGGATTTCCACTAGCTCTCCCAAGCCTCTGTTCCATGAAGATTCCCCAATCCAAGTCTTGGTCTCAGCTTCATGAATGTATCCTTGTCTCTCCGTATGTTCCACTCCACCTTGTCATCTCAGATTGTGAGCCTCTTGGGGTAGGGACCTGCCTCTAACTACTGATTGTACAGCTCCAGATACATTGCTGGTGCTATATAAATAATAACCTTTTGATACTGTTGACCACTCGCTCCTGCTTGAATCACTGCACTCCTTTGGATTCCGGGACTCTGTCCTCGACTGGTTCTCCTCCTCCCTTTCTGACCACTCCTTCAATGTCTCTCTTCCTAACTCCTCCTCCTCCCTATGCCTCTCGGTCGGGGTTCCCCAAGGCTCTGTCCTTGGCCCTCTCCTCTTCTCTATCTACACCCAATCCCTAGGCAAACTCATTGCCTCCCACGGTTTCCAATACCACCTATACGCTGACGACACTCAACTCTCTCTCTCCACTCCTTCCCTCTCCCCCTCTGTTCAAGCTCCTCTCACCAACTGTCTCTCTGATATCTCCGCCTGGATGTCTCAACCCCAACTCAAACTGAACATGGCAAAAACTGAACTCCTGATCTTCCCTCCCAATCCTTCCTCCCCCTCTTCCCTGTCAATTACCATTGACGGGGTCTCCATCCTCTCCGTCTCCCAAGCTTGCAGCTTGGGCTTCATCTTTGACTTGCACCTTACCTTCAAACACTACATTGGCTCCATGGCCAAATCCTGCCGCTTCTCCCTCCACAACATTGCCAAGATCTGCCCTTTTCTGTCTGTCTCCTCTGCCAAAACTCTCATCCACGCCCTAGTCATCTCACGCCTTGACTATTGTAACCTCCTCCTCGCTGGCCTTCCCCACTCTCACCTTTCTTCCCTAATCTCTGTTCAAAACTCTGCTGCCAGGATCATCCACCTAGCCCGTCGCTTTGACCATGTGCAGCCTCTCCTCTCTCCACTGGCTCCCTCTTCCCGAGCGTATTCTGCACAAGCTCCTCGTCTTCACCTACAAAGCCCTCACAACCTCGCTCCCCCCAACCTCTCTGCCTTGATCTCCCTCTGAACCCCTGCTCGAGCACTCCGCGCCTCCTCCATCCCCTCCCTCACCTCCCCTGCTCTCCCAACCGCCTTCACGTTACAAATTGCTATGCATTCAACTTCGGGGGTGGCGCACTACTCTTTTTTGCATCATTCTTATCCCCTGCTATCACACAGCTTCCCACATTAATTCTTCCCTCAGGATTCCTTCCTTCCTTCTTTCTCTGTCTCCTACCTAAGGTTTGACAGATCAAAATTCCAAGAATAGGGAACACCACAGAGCTGAGGGATACTGAAATAAGGGACATGCTCTTCATTCCATGGAGCTGTGGCATTCCAGTTAAGAGACATCTGTGATGTAAACAGATGGCCCCCTATTATGTTCTATGGAGCTGTAGGGCTCTTAAACAAGGGGGAACCAAGCATGGGTGCTGCTAGGGAGGGGAAGGGGGGGGGGGGGGGGTTGCATCCTGCCTGGCTCTTACCCCTTTTGAGCATGGCGATATGATACTCCAAAAAGGTGGTTGGTCGCATCAGGAAGGAACATGGTGAACGACACCCCACCCCTTTCCGACATGAGCACACCCCTTTTCTGATCACCATGATGCTCAGAAGGGGCATGGTTACATTATAAGAGATGGGGCAAAGCAGCTCTCCTGCCTCCTCAAACCCAGTTCTGCTAGTGCCCTTGGCCTTGCAGCAAGCCTAGTCCCACCTCTTCTCATCCCCCCACTCTCTGGCCTCCTTGCTAGGGTAGCCACCTATGCAAACGTTTAAGGAACGCTTATGAAAGATACATGTTGCAGGGCCTGCATTGGCACCTAAGGCAACATGTATTTTTCATAAGTGCTCCTTAAAATTTGCATAGATCCTTGCTCTCAGGGAACGTCCCTATTTAGCTGCCCCCTCCACCCCCAAGTTATCCCTCGTTTTCACAGATCTCTCTCTCACCATGCCTATGCCACACCCCACCCAACACCCCCCTCTCAGACCTTCTCCCCCCACCCCTCAGGAATCTATAATAACAGTCCCTCCCCCAATAACCCCCTCCAAGGCTCTTCTCCCACCAATGGGGGGGGGGGAGAGAAAAGAAGGATGGTGTCCCCCTCGCCTCAACTCCCCAACCCATTGCAGCACTTATGACATTTCCTTGCCTCAGGCCTCCAGCCCGCATAAAGCTCGCCTCAGGCTTAGACCCCACCCTCTTTAGGCTTAGGACCCGCCCCTCCCCAGCCGTTGCGCCGGCCCCGAAATTGACCCCAACTCTCCCTCCGCGTCTGCACTGTCCTCGCTTCACCCAGCCCCTTCTTCACGATTGGCCCCTTTCCCTGCTCATCAGGTCGACCCCTGACTGTCGGTGGAAAGGACGCATGCGCAGTTTCTCTCTCTCTGTCACGGTGAGAAAGAGTCGCCTCGCAATCCACGCCTCATTCGTGAGGGCAGTTGTCAGTCCCTGGATTCCAAAGTATTATTGGCCCTGTGCCTTTCTCTCCCCCGCCCCATAAACCTTCATTTTCCGTTAATTGGCTAGGTTAATAGGAAGGGGTATTCTGATTGGCTAGGAGGACTGATTTCTTTTGAAGTGGTTCGGAAAAGCCGATTGGTCAATCTAATTAAATGGCGTGATACCATTGGTGAGAAAGGTGAAAAGAGGCGGCGCCACCCCGAGGTGAGGGTTGTGTGAGGTGAGGGAGTCTCGCGGGGTCTCACTGTCGGGGTGGAGACAACGGTAGCGCGTTGCGTGATTGGCTAGGCAGGGTCAAGTAGGCGGGATCGAGCCGCGGAGACTCTGCAAAGCAAGCCGGTGTCTGTGGGTTTGCTGGGTCCCTGTTTTGCACTGTGATTGGAGGAGGACAGCTCTCGCGGAACCCGGGTGGTTCGGGTCCCATTGGCTGCGGCGTGGGTGTCGGGGGCGCGCTTCGTATGGGGAGGAGGGTGGGGGGGAAGCTGGGTGCGCGTGCCCGCCGCTCGCTCGCTTGCTCTCTACGCTCCGCTCTGGGGCTCTGTGAGGAGGTGAGTCTCGGCAGCGGCGACGACGGCGGCGGGTCGGGCGGCCGAGGAGGTGGAGGCGGCGGCGGCGGCCGGGGGGCGGAGCGGCGCTGTGGGGCCTGAGAAACCCCCCTCACCTCTTCTCCCGCACGCACTCGGCGGAGACCCCACTCCTCCCCGGCCCCCTCCCCCATCCCGGCTCCTGGCCCTTCCCCTCCCTGCCTGAGTGGGGGCTGCAGCCACTGAGGCACCATCTCCCCCCCCCCTTTCCTCCTCCCGCCCAGGCACTGGGTCAGGCTGTCAGGGCATCGCACCTAGGGGGCTGGGGCACCTACCTGCTCCTCTCATCCTTTCTTCCTCACTCTTTCCCATTCCCACCCCTCTTCCTCCGGCGCTTCCTCTCATTCAGCTCCTGCCACTTTCTCCTCTTCATATTTTTCTTCCTGATCTCTTTTTTTTTAACCTCCTTTCTCGCCTCCCGGCTCATTTTTATTTTTTTTTCTCCCTTCTTTTTAACCTCTTTCCTTTTTAAAATAATAATAATAATAATCTCCTTCCTAACCTCTTCACCCTTCTTTTATCTCCCTCTTAATTTCTCTCTCCTGCTCTTAGCCTCCCTCCTAACCGCTCTCTCATTTACCAGTCCCTCTTTTTTTGGGTAACCTTGCTCCTGTACTCTTCCTCCATCTCTTTTTCCTCCATCAACCTCATCATTCCTCCCCCACTTTATTTCCATCCTTCTTTCCATGTTCTCTTGATTTTTGCTTCCTTCTTTTCTTTTTTAACTACTTTCCCCTCTCCCTTTTTGTGGCTTGGCTTTTTTATTTTATTTTAATTCTGTTTTGCTTTGTCTCTGGTTTTTCTGTCTTCCAAAAGGGGAAAGTTACTAACATCCAATATTTGAGGCAGGGTAGTTAGGTAAAAAGGAAGGAGTGATGTAGAAGGCCCTGGGGGAGTCTTTTTGAGGTGACAAGCGAAAAGGATGTGGGAATGGAAGGGGCAGACTTGTCAGTGCTTTTAAAGTTTTCTAGGGGGGTGACTTGTGCTCTCTTTTCAGGGGGGGAGGGGGATTGATCACTTTATTTTTCCAAGACTGGCCAAAAGAAATCGACCAAGGATGGCGTTTTAGTAGCCAACCACGGCAGGAATCTTGGGGGGGAAAGGGGGACTTTGCATGCTCACGCTCACACAAAAAGATACTCCAGGCTTTTTTTCCTTTTTTTGGCTTGATGAAGACGTAAGGCCAGTTGAACTCCATGTTCTTCAAGGTGGGCAACGTATGATGAAATTCAATTTCTTCTAAAAGTGTAGAGAATTTCATATTTTTTTTATGGCCAAATGACAGCTTGACCCCAGTTGTTATCCAACCAAAGGGCATTTCCTTGAATGTCTCTTTGTGGCGCAACAGCCAACGCAAAAATGATGGCGGCTTACAATGGCGGTACGTCTGCAGCAGCAGCGGGTCACCACCACCACCATCACCACCACCTCCCTCACCTCCCTCCTCCTCACCTCCATCACCACCACCACCCTCAACATCACTTGCATCCAGGCTCTGCCGCCGCGGTACATCCCGTACAGCAGCATGCCTCTTCGGCAGCTGCGGCCGAGGCTGCTGCGGCCGCAGCTGCGGCAATGTTAAACCCAGGGCAGCAGCAGCCATATTTCCCATCACCGGCACCGGGTCAGGCCCCTGGACCAGCTGCAGCGGCCACAGCTCAGGTACAGGCTGCAGCAGCTGCTGCAGTTAAAGTGCACCATCATCAGCACTCGCATCATCCGCAACAACAACTGGATATTGAACCGGACAGACCTATTGGATATGGAGCCTTTGGTGTTGTCTGGTGAGTATGTCAAATGAACTCCTCTAATTTTGCTTTAGTTAGCTGCAAAACCACAACCTGGGCCAGAATACTTTCTTAACCGATTACTTCCAGTGGACCATATCTCTTGTCAGAAGTTGGCTTTGCTTATTTTGTGGACTTCACAAAGTTTATTGTGCAGCTCCAGCCTCTTACCAATAGGCCACACCATGAACCAAGTCAGATTGCGGATGATGTATTTAGAGACCGATGCAACATGTTTTTACACCTCCTGGAAGCACTGTGCTAGGAGTGATGTAGCGTTTGTCTTCTGCAGAGGTCAGCTGCAATTTTAAAAACAAAATGTAAGCTTGTTTACTGTAATGAGTAGCAAATAATACTTATGGATTCAAAAATATTAAATGTTAATGTTACTTAGTTATTTAGTTATCTACTGAAATCTTAAGTCCATCCGTTTTTTCTTTTAGTCACTGGTTAAGATCTGAGCCCAAGAGTATTTATTTTTTCTTAGCTCATAATGCATTGCATGAAACTGTGATCCCAGCACTTTGCACCTTCCTCATAAATGGATTTTGCTTTACTTCTGTATCTCTTCCTTTTTTCTCAATTCTCAGCCATTTATATCAATGGGGTCTGGTCTGTGGAACTTAATTTCTGATAAGAGTTTGACCACTTTCTGTTGAGCCCATTTAATGACATGATTCCAGACTTGGTAAATGAAATCAAATATTTCCGCCCCTACTTCTTGATTTTAAACCAGCTATATCACTGAAGACTTTAGAGACTTATTAGAAGCATGAAGCAGGTCTGGATTTTGTCTTTTGACAGAGCAGCCATATTGCAGCATAGATCCTGTGTTGAGATTTTATGTAGTCACAAGTGTGCAGTTGTGCCTTGATTTCACAAAATTGTTCACTGTGTTCATTTACTATAACTTTCTGGTGTCATTTGAGGAATGTTTGATTTATCTTTCATGTCATTTTTCACTGTACTGTCTGGAGACAAAAGTATTACATCCTTTAAAACTATAATTCACTGGATGACTATTGTAACTTGAGTGCTTGAGAGTAGAGGCCATTGGAAAGGAAGGGGTTGTGGTTTTTAGATTGGTAACTGCTCATCAGACACATCTTTTGCTACTAAAACATGATTTTTAAGAAGATGAAACACATTGTTCGAAGGGGTCAGTACTTAAGGGCCTAGATTAAAGTTTAATTGAATTTTTCTCTTGAAGAGGAAATGTTTAACAGTTTGCACCTCCTTAAAATAGTTTTTATTGTCTCTCCTGTGCTGTATCCCTTTGTACGTTCATGCCACCCTAAAGTATAACATGATTAAAAAGGTAGGGAAAAAAAGCTCACCATAAACACACACACACATTATTTCCATGTCGGTCTGATTTTTTTAAATTTAAAATAAATAAATAAATATAGTTTTAGAGACTACTTAACCAAGGCTTTGTAAGAGTTCTCATTTGATATGTATTCTGTGCTCCAGGCATGTATGGATTTCCTGAGGTTAGTTCTTTCAGTTTGTTTCCAAACAAAATTGGAAAAGGAGACCTGATGGCTTTATTCATTTTAATAGTGTTAAATAATCTTTTTACAATTAAGAGCAGATGGAATGTAGCTAGCAAGAGATAATGACAGAAACTAAAAGGGGATTCCTTTAGTAAATGGCAGAAACTAAAAGGGGATTCCTTTAGTAAAAGCCAGAAGTGCTCTAAAGTTGAACTTGATGCGCCATTCTACCTTTCATGAGAAATGTTTGGCTGCTGTTTGATTAGTTGAACTGCAGGTTTTTCATTAGTAGTTAAGGTCACATAAAAGTATCAATTGAAAGTTAAACATATTTAAGCTATGCACTTTCCCTTGAGTTTGAGTTGCTTTGAGGGTCCATGCTCTGCTTTGGCACTTGATGTTTTCAACTATTTAAAAGGGAGCACTTACTGAATTTAGGGTTTGGATATAACAAAAAAGGAACAAATTGGGAGACATCTATTCTAAACTGTCAGCATGCATATGTAATGTTTTAATTTTGTGTTATGAAAGCTTTAGAGCCTACCTTCTAAATAATCCATATCTGTTAATTGAAACCTAATGTAAAAATTATATTTAGTTTATTAATAGACCTCTGTGCAAAACATATGTTTGTCTAAAATGACCTTAGATTTCCAATACAATCAGTTTAGGTTCTGACTTAGCTTATCAATATGCATTTCTGAACCTCTTGTTTAGCAATGTGTAACAAGTTGTATGTGAGTTTTGCGGGAAACTGGCATTGTTTGTAGAAATAGTGCTGCACTTTTCAGATTATCAGTGAATAATTTAGTCTCCAGGGTCTTGATTTATCGTATTGAATTTAACTAATGAAACAATTTATCAATAATAGGGAGTTTTGTAAAGGCATTGGCTTGCCTATTTGCTGGTAAAGATTTTGATTTTGACAGTTCAGTTAGTGTTTATAATTAACTGCCTGTTTAATTCTTATTTGCAGAGGAAGGTTTTAGTCTATATGGCTAGTACTTGGCAGCATTTTGGGGGAAACCTGTGACTTTTCCAAGCACACTGATGTAGTTAATCACTCACGGACTGTCAAAACGTCATGCTTGAGCATCTTCATATTTACAGCATTGTTTGTTTGGACAGCATTAGAGAATAATTTGACTTAACAAATGTGATCTCTCCTTTGACTACATGTGGATTTTGAAACAAGCTTAATCCAGTTTAGGCAGTAAGAGGAATTTCCAGAGGACTAATAGCCATAAGTAAATTGCTCCTGTTCTCAGTATATTTTAGTAACAAATGAACACGTGCATGCTGCTGTTAACCAAAGACTGATTCTTGGAAAAACTTGGCAAAAGTGGAGAAAAGTTGTTAAAATAAGGGGTTTAAAAGTGCTTTAGGCAGGAGCACCTAAAATTTACCTCACTGAAGTCTTTGTTGGTGGGTTGCCAGGAATCCAAGGGCTGCACTTAATTTGCTTAAAACACAGCCGTTTGCAGGTGTCCTTGCACTTAAAATGTCACAGCTCTGACTTAATGCTGTCTCTGGTAAATTCTTCTCCCTGTTGCTGGCTCTGCCTGAATTCTTTGTTTTGATGATAAATCTTATTTTTGGGAGACCCTGAAGCACTCTTTGTGCCTTTTGCACAAGCGGCTGCTCTTGGCAGGAGTGTTCTCTGTTAAGGGGAGGCAAGCTGTCCTCTGTTTGGGATTCCCCCATGAGGGAGGAAAAGTACCTGCTACTGTAGCGCAAGGGTTTGGCAGCAGAAACGGCAGTAAACCTCTTGTGCCTGTGAAACTTCTCCCAAGATGGGTGAAGAAGAGCTGCTTTCACAGGAAAGGACATACTCCATCCTGGAGTGATGAAGATGAGCTGATGTGGATGGAGATGAGCTGGTTTTGGTGCCGGATTGCGCCCACCACAGGAGATGAAGCCCACTACAGGAGTAACTAGTAGCCCTTCCTTGGTGAGCAGGAGACACCACAGATGTTCTTTCATCTCCGTAGCGTCGGAGTCCCTGGAGAGGCTTTTCTCCTAAAAGGGTGAACGATTATGACTGGGCAGTAACTGAAGGTGTGTGATGAAACTGTCTTCTGTGGCTTTGGCGGCAGGGGTTGGTTGCATGTAGGGGCCATTTTGTAAGAGTGATGTGGTTTAGAGGATACTTAGTCATAGTCACAAGGCTGGAAATGACCTTAAGGGTCATCTAGTCTAGCCCCTTGAACCACTGCAGGGACCTACTACACCTCAACCATCTGCACGGAGAAATTGCACCAAGAGCTACAAGTGGAGACGAGAGCGCACTGATGCCTGAAATAGATAGGCTGGTAGGTATTTTTATTGTTACAGCCAATGTCCTTCACAATACATAATACAGGTATGCCGGAAATAATTGTAGAAAAAGAAGGATCCAGAGCTCCGAAACAGGTGAGCCACACCCATGCAGCAGGGGAAGGCAAAAAATCTTTGGCGCCAATCTGCTCAGAGAGAAAATTCCTGACCCCAAATATGGCGATCAGTTAGACCCTGAGCTTGCGTGCAGGCCTCACCAGCAAGGCACCTGATATACAATATAGTGTCCAGGCTTCAGAATGCTTTGACGGTCCCATCTCCAGCCGCAGACAACTTTGATGCTACAGGAAGAAAGGGGGGAAAAACTCCAACATATATTGGTGAGGAAAAAAACACAACCACCACTTCATCCTGCAGCATCAAATAATAACACCTTGCACGATATATAATAATAATATTTTTATATAGCTCCCCCCCCTGCCATGGCGCTCTGAGTGTTCCACATATAAAAATTAACATGACTTTTAATCCATAAATCCATGTGCCATAAATTTATCCAACTCCATTTTGAAGCTGTTCAGATTCTTTGTTCCCACAATGGCCCCTGGAAGCTTATTCCAGTAGTTCACTGCTCTACTTGTTTAAAAACCTTCTTCTAATGTACAGCCTAAACTTATTGATAACCAGCTTGTACCCGCACTCCCTTTTAGTTTGAACAATCTTCACTTTCTATTGTGTTAACTCCCCTGGTAGATTTATAGAATGTAAATACTTGAGGGGTTCCTAAAGGATTGAGGGGAAATACATTGGTGAGAGGAATGACAAATTTGATGTGGTGCATGTTTATAATTGGCAAAAGGCATGTAAACCCTAATGGTACTATCTTGACTTCATTGAGGTTCGTGGCAATCTCATTGATTTTTATAGATTCAAGATCACAGCAATAATTTTCAAATTTAGTAGCTTATTTTTCTGATCATGCTCAGAATGTGTGTTTCTAGAGGTACCACCCATGTTGTATTCCTGTCAAGTGTTTTGTGTGAGTTTTAACATTCTTATGGTTTGTGAGCCGCCTTGAGCCTTTGGGAAGGGTGGCATATAAATAAATAAAATAAGTGCACATGTGGAAGAGAATGGTTGAAGATGGCAAAGCCCTCTGTTGCCTCTGAGGGCAGGAGTAGAAATAATGGGCTAAAATGACAAGAAAGCAGGTTTTGGTTAAACATTAGGAAGAAACTTATAATGGTAAGAGCTGTCTGACCGTGGAAGAAATTGCCTAGAGAGGTGGGCTCTGTCTCCTTTGCTGGTGGTTTTCAAACAGACTGGACGGCCATCTGTCGGGGATGCTGTATCTGTGGATTTCCTGTATTGAGCAGGGGGGTGGACTAGATGACCTCTGAGATACTGTCCAACTTTAGGATTTTATGAATGTGCATATAGCAGGACTGAAATGAATAGTGGATTTTATAGTAATGGATGATATTTGCATTTTCAGATAGCTGTCCAAATATCTAAATGATATCTGCAAACAAAATGTATAGCAGCATATCTGCTTTTTTGGTGGTTTCATTTTTTTATACTTTTTGGCATGTTTCTTCACATTGGCTATTGTGCAAATGAAGTAACCAAAAATTGTGCAAATGAAGTAACCAAAATGCCGAACTGAGAGATCGAAAGCGGACATCCATTGAAGTCTGTTTAAATAGCCACTTTGTCAGATTTGAATCAATGTGGGCAAGTTCGTTGACTATATTCTTTGCTGCAATCATTCATTTCAGGGCTAAAGTCTGTCTTTGATATCTGTGGAAACTGAAGAGCAACCCATTCTAAAACATTTCAGTTTGATTACTAAAAAGTTTATTGTTGAGAAGTGTACATTGTTCCTTTCTAATGGTGGTATATGGCTTACCAAGACTTTAGAGTCTGGTATGTAATATTCCATCTTCCAAGAAATGACACCGTTTTTGTCAGATTTTCCCTTACTCCTCACCCCCCACAGATGGCTCTCTGATTATGCTTTCTGTACCATCCTGTCATTTAGGGTCCCCTCCTCCTCCTGTAATGAAACCTGTGCACATGTTACCTCTCAACATCATGTAATCCTCGTCTCTGCTAATTTATTTGTAAGCCCCTTAGGGCAGGGACCTGTTTCTAATTAATGATTGTTCAGTGCCAGGTACCTTGCTGGAGCTATATAAATACTTCATAATAATGATAAATGGTCTGGCTGCTTAGAGCAAGATGAATACTACAAGCAGGGAGTGATATTTTCTGCAGGTTGAATTGTATTTAAAGAAAACGGCAGTCAAGAGTGGCATTTGGCTCCTATTTGCACTCAAACCACAAATGACTAAAACAAAGTTGGTAAGAAAGCAATTATTATTTATAAGCATTTATATAGCGCAGGCGATGTACCTGGCGCTTTACAAAAAACAAGATAGACACGGTCCCTACCCGAGAGCTTACAATCTAAAGAATTGTACATCATTATATTTTCTAAACACTTCAAAAGTGAAGAATAGTTTTTGGTCATCAAATGCAAGAGTTTTGTGTGCTGAGCAAATGTACAGTACAGGCTTGTTTTGAAAATTAAATGCTAGATCATAGTAGAACAAAGTGTTGAAGCTGGAACTTTAGGGCAGTGCAAACAAGTGCGGAACAGACTTTCCTTTTGTGTGTACAGATGTTGTTGGGAACCAGGATGCTGTTTCAACACAGTGTTAATGCAAATCCTAGTTACAAAAGCCCAGAGATAGTTTTACTAAAGTATGCAAACTCAGCAGATAGTTGAATGATTAGAGACTTGTTTAAAGAATGCTTTTAAGGGTGTTTTTAGGCAAGTGCCTCCCCACCCATCACCCATGTGGCAGGGCTGCATAGGATGCCAATGCAGCCTTGCAACATGGGTGATGGGTGAGTAGGTGCATGTGTAAAAGCAACCTAAGATGAGTTTGTGCTACAATGTACAAATGTTACAAAATTGACTTCACATTAGGAGGCCAGTTGTGAAAATTTCCATTCAGAGCTTGCCTAAGAGTTAGGGAAAGACGGTCTATTCCCGCCTCTCTGCACTATCCATTCAGCTAGTGGATCAGGGAGGAATGTTTCCTGATTGTTGAAATGACTGTGTTAACAGACATCTGAGAAGACGCTTGCTTGTTTTAAATGACTTCATCTATGTGGCTGTAATAACCTAGAATGACTTTCCCAGTGTTGGCATAGAAAAAAACCTGACAAAGCTTTCCTTGGAGTTCTTCGTATGAGTGAGATTGAGTAATACTGCTTGTGGAAATTGATAACAAGGAAATGATAGTTCAGCTAAATATATCGGAATATTCACCAGAGACCAAGGAAATGGTAATCCATATTTGTTACATGTTATCCATAGAGAAGACCACTGAAAAATCAGTTGTAGTAACAAACAAATATGAAAGAAATTAAACCAATCCAAGGAGACCACACTAACTAAGAAAAGACCTAACATGACTCTGACTAATGATCCAGAGAACTGCTTGGCCACTTGAAAGAATGACAAAAATATGACTTGGTATTTATGCGTCTTCTGTTTTTGATCCAAAATAGGATATAAAAATTTCCTTAGTAAAACTTTTCATGGTACAGACAGCAGAACTGATCTTAAAACCCATAAATGGAATATGAAAGTAATGCATCAAAGCACTAAATTAATTACATTAAAATGGGTTTAATGTTTTGCATTGTTGCTGATTTGCATTTGCATTCAAAGAAATGATCTAGCATTGCAAAGTAGCTGGTCAGCCTAGTAACTGGTATTGACAGTGGCATAACTGGAGTCTCAGACACTTCTCAGATAGAAAAACAAATTACCAGCTGCTGCTGCTCTGGTTAGTTTTAGGGTGTTAAAAGGTGAGAGATTAGCCTGCTGGAGTCTGAGTTCGCTGCATGGAGCACCCAAGCAGCTGTCACGTGCAGGTTCCATGCAACGAACCAGACAGGTAGGCTGCGCTCTGCCCCCTCCCACTGACACGTGGGTGCTCTCCGGACCACTCTAGGTGTTCCACCTGGGACTCTATGGTCCTGGTGGACCTGCACACTCCCCATGGGCATGCATTAGCCTGCATGAGCCAGCACTTGCCTGCATGGTGGGCTCCATGTTTGCTGAGATGTTGCCATGAGTGAGTGTTGCGGGGCAGGCAGGTGATTGGTGCAGGTGAAATCTGGTGGCTATCTAATGGATGGGCAGCTGGTCACACATCCAGAGGGAGCCAATCTGGACTACAGTGTCATCTGTTTTCACCCGTAGTTCTCTTCAGAACGTTCACAAAACTGAGAGGCTGAGACTGCTGTTAATGTAGCAGTACAATTTCTTGATTTATATCTTGGTCTTATTGTTTAGTAGTGAAGTGTGGCCTACTTTAGCAGTAGCAGGCTATGCTGAATGGACGTGAAAACAATGGGCGATACCACTTCAAAACTTAAGGATTATATAGAGGCTTCTCGGTGAAGCATCCCTGAGCTTGTATTATATGCTAGTGAGTTCTTTTGTTGTCTGGGACATCTAGTGCAGATGAGCAGTGATTTCCTAACTAAGATAGTATGTCAGTTTGATCCCATTGTTGCTAGGAGGAAACCATGAGGATGCCTGAGGCAAAAGACGCATTGCTGTCGGTGAGCACATGACAAAGTAGTTCCACTGACCATAGTGCTTTAAGAATCCTTACTGGTACATCCCTGTGTGGACTAACTGGTATTCGGAGAGGTGTGCTCAAGTTTTAAAATGTTTGGAGTTGGAATTTTCAGAATTATTAGCCAGTGGTACAGAAATCTGTGCAAACATTTACCATAAATGAATGTAATAGTGTACCATGACCTAGTTGAAAAAAAATCTGTATTGGATAACCTGAAGCGCTGCTTGTGTAATGCTTCCTAAACTATCTGAAAGAGAAAACCTATCTTGGTACAGAAGTTTATTCAGCATTGCTGAATGTAATCAAATTTATTTATTTATTCAACTTCTTATCCTGTCCTTCCCTCAGGAATCTCTCAACATTTCTGTTTACGAAACAAGATGTTGTTTAAAACATTACTTCTGCGTATTGGCAGAAGTTTTCATTAGCCCTAATTAAGACTAAGAAGAAATATGTAAACTGGAAGTAAACTCTGATTTTTTTTTTTCCTTGCCTTGCAAGCCATAAGAATCAAAGAATATGGACAGTATGTCAGATCTGTGTTTTTTTTCCCCCCTCAAGGTTGGGTGAGAATCTTTTCAGGCAAATCAGTTTGCAATAAATTATTCACAGGTCAGTGTTTCGTGACTAACTTCCTATGCCATTTTGTTCAAGTACAACATTTTCAAGTCTTGATATTGTTTGTATCCATATGTAGTTGCATGTTGGCAATACAGGCAGAGCATGATGGAATCCAATATTTGTTCTTTCAGCACATTTTTGCAAATGTTATAGCTGAACAGCTTGTAACTGAATTGGGAATCAAAATTAGCTTTTCATGAGGTATTTATATTTCAGATGTGTGTGTTTTTTCTTTGACTTTTAAAGTCATAGTACTTTAAAAAAAAAAAAAAAAAAAAGGCTTTTAAACCCCTGCTTTTGTGTGCTCTCTTCTGGAAGTTTTAGTCCCTTACATTGTCTATTTCCTTGGTATGAAGAAACAACATTGTGTGTAGGATTAGTCAAGGCCAGATAACGAGTACCAGTGTGCTATGATCCAATGGAATATTAACTGAGTAATCAAACAGAGTAACAGGTATCTGTGTTAGCACTATCTGTGTGCTATGTAAACTATATTGTGGAGTGGGCTGGATTCTTGTCCGTTAGGAGAAACGTAGAACTGAGTGTGGAAAGAGCAAGGATTAATTTGTTTTCATCAGGAGCTGCCATGGAAAGCAGCCTGTTGAGACTGTATGAACAGTTTTGTGTTGACTTGCAATGTGATGCTACCTGGGCTTCTCTCAGTCTTAAATCTAACTGGATTTTTTTTAACATAATTCTGCTTTTAAGAGTGGAATATGAAATACAAATAGTAATTTGGATGGCTTTCTGTGAAAGTGACAGCTTAATGAGAACTCTTTTCTGACCTCATATTTTTGTTGTTAACATGAAGATCTCGCATCTAAAACCTGAATGTGTAGAAACACCTTTCTGAAAGTGCTATGATTTGGGCACCAGCTTTGGCTTTATCTTGTTACACTGTTGAGAGGGAAAAGAATGGCATGTGGCTTTGTTTTTACAAGTTGTTGCATGGAAGCGATTTCCACCTGATTTAGTGTTTGGGATGCTCCTTTTGAAGCTACATTTGCCCAGGCTTATGTGAGAGGATAATAAATGGTAACTTGTCACTAGTTTTTCCATGGTTTGGACTGTACAAGGCAATGCTTTTAATTCATATGGTGGTATGCTTTGTTCTGTTAAAGGTGGTTGGATTGGAGTGGTATAAGCAGATAAGCTATATATAAATTCTAAGGAAGAAAAACCTTTGGCTTAATAGTTAAGGCTCTTACAAATTCACCTGGGCTCCAAAAATCATGGTAACTGTTAAGTTATGTCTCCTACTTTAACTTGCATGCCATGTAAGCAGTAAAAATGTTGTACAGTCCCTTGTGTATTGTGCTCACTTACAAGTTAGGTTTCATCCACCCTTGGTCTTTCAGCGCTAATCCTCTTCCTCTGCAGGTTGGGGCCAACACTGAAGCTGGGGACAACAAGCTCCCCCCCCCCCCCCAATTTTATGGACTTGATCTCTATCGCCATTGTAGCCTCAATTTTTTCTTCACTTATAACTTCCCTCAGGCAGCATCTGTCTTGCAAACCTTGTCCCTGAATACACATCACCCATTTCTCAGCCTTATCCTCTGTAAACACTTTCCCAGCATCTGACTGCCCCCAGTCTTGTGTCTGTGTACACATCCTGCATCTCATCAGCCTTCTTGTTCCGAAATACAGCCCCCAGGTACTTGGCTGTCCCATTCTCCCCAACTGGAATTAAAGCATATATGGAAAATGGGGTTTGGGGGCAGTAAGCTGCCCCCGACTCTCTGCTGTGCCCAGTTAACTGTACGTCTTTGCTGCTTATTTGGCATGCAAGTTAAAGCAGGAGCCTCAACTTACAATTTCCATGCTTTTTGGAGCATGAGTGTATTTGTAGACCCTTAACTCCTCTCTTAAACAGAAGTTTATGTGCTCCTAGAATTTAATATTTTTTTTAAAGAAAGGGGAATATGCCAAATTCCCCCTCCTACAACACTACCAGCTCCTCTTGCAGTTACCTACTAGTCCCTACTCCCATCCCAGAGAACCCAGGAATCCTGTCTCCCACCCTGCTCTAGTCCTCACTCCGTTGTGACAGAACCCAGGGGTCTTGGCTCCTAGCCTCCATTCCCGTCCCCTCTCAGAGAACCCAGTAGTCCTGGCTTGCAGCCCCCTCCCCGACCTTACCCACTAGCCCCCACTCCCATACCAGAAGACCCAGGAGTCCTAGCTCCTAGGCTTGGATGCTGTTTGTACACAGGAATAGGAAGCCCCATTATCAGCTCCACCTCAGCAACCTGACACAAGCTTGGACACAGTTTGCCCTGAGATCAGCAACACCTGGGGCAACAGCAGCATGTCCATGAGAAACACCCCCCCTCCTCCCCAAGCCTCCCTCTGTCCTGGATACCTCATTCCTCCATTGGGAGAAGGTGCTGCTGCTCTCAGGGTGGGCCGCTTCCAAGCTGGTGTCATGCTGCTGAGATGGATCTGTGAACAGGCTCCCTTTTCTTGGATATGTAGCATCTGAGCCCAGGAGCTGCTGAATTCTGAGAGAAGGGCTATGAGTCAATCAGCCCTGCTCTACCCTGTGGCAAGGTACATCCTCGAGCATGGCTGATAGATTAGTAGCCCTTCCCTCTCAGACTTGGGCAACTCCCGAACTTGGATGCTGTTTCTACTGAGGAATAGGGAGCCTCGTTCACAGCTCTGCTTCACTGCGCATGCATGGCATAACTTCAGGAGCTTGCTCTCTCCATAACAGGTGAACTTCAAAACGTCCTAACTTAAAAATTAAACAATGGATTTTTAAAATCCAAACTCAGGAAATTACTAGAATGCACACTTGAGTTTTCTTGACACCTCTAAACTGCCAGATGAATAACTTTTAAATACGCTTTCCCCTGTCAACAGGAAATGGTTGCAAAATCCACAAAAAAATCTTCTGCTACCAATTATCTAACTAGTACAACTAACCGTTTCTCAGCTAATTTGTCTAAACTTTGGATAAGATTGACCCCTTACCCAAACAATCCTCGCAGTGATAGGATAAATGATCTTGATTTTTATAACGAGTGGAATTTTCATGATTTTAACAGAGAGTGCAAGCAGCCTTAAGTTCAGAGCCGCTTCTGTGTGTCTGTAATATGACAGAGTTCACTATTTTCTGCATATTTATGCTTGTATATAGAGAGGAATAGACCACTTTTCTTGGTTGGTACAAAGGCATTTGGGGAACTGTACAATTGTTTTGTATGTTGCAGTGATAGATTAAAAAATTTTTTGTAAGGAGGTGATTAAACTGTTACAATTCACACAGTTATAGAATTGGCATTCGGCCTCTGAACATACTGTGGCTCATAGTTTGATATTCCAGGGGTGGGAAAACGGTGGCTCAGGAGCCACATGTGGCTTGGCTCTTGGGCAAGTCAAGTATGGCCCCCTGCCAGGGCTGGGCTTGTGCTGCTTTTAATGGTCCTGTGACTGTCTTTATTACATTTGAGTCTCAGTGCCTGATACACAGCTGTGTTGGCGCCTCCAGCAAATTATGAAGAGGAGAGGTAGGTGTCTGTGTGCGTGCATGCACATTGTGGCTCTTGGTCATATGAAAATTTTTGGTAGATGGCTCTTGGGGATGGGAATTTTGCCCACCCTTGCCATAGGCAATGGATACCATTGCCATAATTCTAATTTTATCGTTTTGTGTTACCATTGATATGATATTCTCCTATACAGTAGTTGGTACCAGGGGCATAGCTAGGGTGGAATGAACCTATGGTCAAGATGGCTCCCCCCTTGTCTCCTTTTTCTGGGGGCGCTGCCCGGGCCGGCGGGGCCTGGGGGCGCTGCCCGGGCCGGCGGGGCCTGGGGCTCGCATGCACATGAATGAACTTTAAAGGCACTTTTGCCCTTCTTCAAATGGAGGTTGTCTGTGTTCACTGCACCCTCAATGATGGCTTACAACCGGATGTTTCCCACAGTTCCAACTACAAGCATTCCACAAAAAATAAAGTGCACATGCAGAGCACTAAATTCCAAATGGCCAAGCCAAAATCAAACACACAAGACACCCCAAAATGCAGCCTGTCAAACACATTATGCCATGCAAAAAGACATTCTTCTAGATATAAAACCAGATCATTTGTGCCCCCATAATAAATTCATGCTGTCCCCCACCCATAACCAGTTCATTGTGCCCTCCAGCCCCATAATTAGTTCGTTTGCCCCCCAACTCTGCAGAGTGGCAGCGCCCTCCCCTCCTGCTTCCTCGCTCACCTCTCTACTGCCCTAGCTGCCGCTGAGGCTGAAGTGCCGGGGGGGGGAGGGGGCGGTCAGATTGCAGCAGCATGCAGAGAAGGCTTCCTAAGGTGGCTGCTCGCTCGGGAAGAATAGAGAGCAGTGGAAGTGGGCGATTTGCCAAGGAAGGGGAAAAAAAATGTAACCGGGCTTGGCGGTGGTCCCTGGCGCCTGGCGGCCCTCTGCGTAAAGCTGGGTCGCTCAATGGGCACTATGTACCTGGTTGGTATAGGAAAATTAGTACTGTGAACAGCAAAGTAACATTAAATACTTACAAATAACAGATTTAACAACTTTAATAGTGACCTCTGCATGAGGTTGTTGAAACAGCCATATCTGATATTGTTTGCTATCCTGTGTATGTTGGAACATCTTTGTGCCCGGTTGCTGTTTTGTGTATTCAGATACTGTGAATATTCAGGATTTTTTTAAGCAGTGCAAAATAAAATAACAGCAAACTTGAGAATTTAAATGCAGATGTCAGAAGCCCAAATTGATTCTCAGTAGGAGGGTAACATTAGCTTTTGCATCTGTGGTGTGGCAACACTATATACAGCACTGATATGTGCAAGGTGACCCAATTAAAGTTGTGAAAACCATAACATTGGCTTTCCTGTCAATTACATATTTGAAGCTTTTAAACCAGAATGTTGCCTAAGCATGTGGTGGGTTTTGCTACTGGGTTTACTTCTTAGTTTTGGCCAATTGCCGTTGTACTCCACAGATACCATTTGAACAAAAGGTTTTTGGCCCAGACTTCTTTAAAATTGGAACTTGCTTGTATTTCTGTCTTCTTTTATTTAGCTTTCTGTGAAAGCCAAGAGAGAGGGGTGTGTGTGTGTGCGTGTGTTTCTAAAGTGAAATTCTGCTTTAAAATATAACTGTTCTAGTGGAATTACTGTATGGAGCGAACAGTTGGAAATTTTGCACATGAAAATTTTCCAATTCAAAGTTTTCTTATGCAAATTAATTTTAATACAAATACAAAAAATTGCATGGGAAAATTTTTGGAAAATTTTCTGGAAAACCTGCATCACTGCTTATTAAAGAGGTAATGTTTTGATTTGGATAGCTTAGATTTTTGTCTTGGCCATATATGTAGCTGCTATCTTTTTGTTTTATAATTGACACTTGAAATGTAGATCAATTTTTTTTTATGTTTACAGTTACTAGTGGAAGGTTGTGGCAAGGCAGTATAAGCGGATAGTTTATAATGTAAAATAGAACCTCAAAAATTGACACCGATGTCATTGCATATTAAAAGGCTGGAGAGGAAGAGTACTTGCAAGCAAAGGGTATACACGCACTTTGATATGGGTCTGCTATCCTAATAGCAAGCCTGATTGTATTAATCAAGAACAATAGAATTTAGCCATGAAATCTCATGGGCAGTAAAGCACTGCGAGAGGTCTGACGGTGGCGATGGGGAAAATGCAGTCAACATGGGTCCCTGGACATATTGCACACACTCTTGTCAGGCCACTGTGAAATCTGTTAGTTGTGACAGCAGCAGTTGAACCAATCACCCTTCTTTCTCTTCCTTCTCTTTTTCATGCTTGGAATCTATTGGTAGGGATATTGGTGAGTCACAGCCTACACTTTGGGATCCTCTGCCCTACTGTACACTACTTGGGTGCTTTAAAAACGTATGACTAAATTATGCTTATAAGAGACTCTGGGCATAATTCAACTCGCAGAAGTCAATGGCTAAGTGCCCAGTGACTTCAGTGGGAGCTGAGTTGTACCCCTTGTCTAACCTGAGCCGAAAGATTGCATACTCTTAATCAATAAAAGTATAATAAAAATATCATCTGAACTTATTTGTCTCCATCTTGTCTATCCTAGGTTGCGTGACCTGGTCTACCTCTTTTTAGACCAGTCCAAAAATGCAGGCTGGTTAATAAACAAAGGACTTAGAAAAGTCCTGTTTTTGTTTTAGCCCAGATTGACTGAACCCTAAACTGCCAGTTTAGACTGGTGTAGAATGTATGTGCATGAGGTATGTTTGGACTGGTTTAGGAGTGTTGCATTGTTTGAACAATTGGATATCTATACTAAAAAAACCTTCAGTGTAAGAGATAAGTTAGGGTAGGGCCCTTCATCAATTCAGTCATGTGCCAAAAAGCATGGAAACTGTAAGTTAAGGCTCCTGCCTTTTACTTCCATGCCATTTAAGCAGTAAAGACCTTGTACAAGCTTGCATATTGTGCTCACCTACAATGCGGTCACGCTTTGCTGTGGTCTTTCAGCCTCAATCCTTTTCCTCTGCAGGTTGATTTTTGTTCAACTTGCATGAAATCTAGACAGATTGTAGCCCACACCCAAGTGATCCTCTCTGCCAAATTTCAGACAAATAGGATAAATAATGCCGTTTCCTATAAGCAATAGAACGTTCATGCTTTGAACAGGAACTTGCACACAGCCTTAACTATAGAGGGGCACTTGCCAGATGGTCTACATGAGAGTCAGTATCTTAAATGAGTCTGAATAGAACTGTGTTATATTTAAAGCATTCCAAACACTAGCATAGGCATTGGTTAGGTTAACAGCGCTAGTCAGATATTATTTAAAATGTGTACTATTAAAAAAAACAACACCACTTTTCTTAGCCTGAGAGAGTTGGCTATGGTACTTTTTTGTTTGACTTTACTCTGAACCTTATTTCAGGTTGAAAACGTGAGAAAGAATTTGCTTAAGGTAGTGACACTAGGGCCTGACTGGCTCGATAGCAACATAAGCCAGTCGGTGTTAACCAAAGAGCCACAGGAAGCACTGTGAGGTGCAGGATGCAGACAGACTGCAGCTTCAGATGTTGATCAGTTTGGCAGCTGTGAGGGATTGGATGAGGGCTAACCGGCTGTGACTGAATCCTGACAAGACAGAGGTGATGTTAGTGGGTACCTCGGTGGAAGCAACAGCTCCTTCGGTTGATGGGATCTGTCCTCCTCGGACTTCCCAGGTACGGAACCTAGGGGTGCTCCTCGATGTGCAGCTCTGCCTGGATTTCCAGGTGGAGGCTGTGGCGAGGAGTGCCTTCCGCCAGTTATATTTGGTGTGGCGGCTTTGGCCACTGGTTTCGGTTCCTGACCTGGCCACGATCGTCCATGCCTTTATTACCTCTCGTTACTACTGTAACGCACTCTACGTGGGGCTACCTATGGTGACAGCTTGGAGGCTGCAGCTAGTGCAAAATGTGGCGGCCCAGCTCTTGGTGGGACCGGGCTGCCGGGAGAACATTACACCAGTGCTCTGATCTCTGCACTGGCTTCCAGGCTCGATTCACAGTGTTGGTTTTGACCTATAAAGTCTTATATGACCTGGGCCCTGTCTGTTCGCAAGATCGCCTCACTCCTGGGGTTTGAGACCAGCCCCTGCGTTTGACCGGGGGCACCGTGCTGGAGGTCTCCTGGGTTTCCCAGGGGGCCATGCAAAATAGGGTGTTCTCGGTGACTGCACTGCATCTTTGGAACTCCCTCCCGGTGGGGGCCTGTCTGGCCCTGGACCTCCCAGACTTTCGTAGGAACTGTAAGACATGGCTGTTCTGTCAGGCATTTGGCGAGGGAGAGGGGTAAGGGTGCGTAGGGGATGGGGAGATTGGTGAGGGTTGTGTTGGGTTTTTGTTTCTTGTTGTTGTTTTGATGTTAATTTGTTTTATGATATTTTATATTTATATTTATTAATGTTGTTAGCTGCCCTGGGCTGCCTGTGGCAGGAGGGACAGGGTATACAATTCTTAAAATAAATAAAAATAAAAAAATAAATATACTACCTTACCCAGTGGCTGCATTTAAACATTGAACAGGAGGCGGGACAGAATGGAACCCTGCAGGACCCTGCACAGGAGATCTTGGGAGAAGATGTACAGTCTCTCAGAACCACCTGTTGAGATCTAACTGCCAGGATTAAGGACTGGAACCAATGTAAAACCGTTCCATCCAACCCAGTCAAGTCCCGCAGGTGAGTCGCCAACACCTCATGATTCACTGTGTTGAATCCTGCTTAGAGATCGAGCAAAACCAGAAGGGTCGATTGACCCTTATCCAGCTCCACTCGAAGGTCATTGACGAAGACCACAAGCGCAGTTTCCATGCCATAACCCGGGCAAAAACTGGACTGTGAAGGGTCTAGAAAACTGATACGGTCTAGATGCGCCTGAAATTGACGAGTCACCACCCGTTCAGTAACCTTCCCTAAAAAGGGAAGGTTAGAGACTTGTGGCTTGAAAGCAGCAATCTGTATATCGCTAGCAGGAGGATTAGCCTAAGCGTATGTATTGCAACAGAAATCTATCTGAAGAAAATATGAACATCGTAGAGTATAGAACAGCTAGTATAATTCATGCTAGGATGTTACATACTTTCCAACATCTCCAGAAGCTGAGGAAGGACAAGCCCTGTCCCTCACGTGCACTCACCCCACCCAACATTCTAGGTGCATAAAGAGGGACAGCCGCTCTCCTGCTAATCATTCTACTTCTTTTCCTTTTCATCTCTCCATTGTGTCCTCTCAAGTGCATTTCCTGGAAGGCAACCAGGAAAGAGATGCCTGAGGCTTGAATGTTGGCCGCCTTGTCTGTCTCTCTCTGTGTCCCAGGAGAGGGGAGTAGGACTCGGCACCCAAAGAGGGACTGTCCTACCTAAGTAGGGACTGTTTAGGTATGCAGTTGCCTGGGTAAATAACTTTAAGCTAGTTGTGTGTGTGTGTGTTTAATCGTCACTAGTAGTTGTGATGTACATCATCTAATTCATGATTCTTAAAATAATTTTTCATAAATGAGCCATTGTCTTCCTAAGCATAATTATCATCATTTTGCATGTTAATAACCTAATACAGTATTAACTCATCCAAAATCTTATCTAAAGGCAGGAATGCTACATTAATATTATTATAAAATCAGAATCCCATCCATGATTTAACAAAATTAGTCAACAAATTTTTACTTGGGTCTTGTTGCATAACTTCCCCCTCCATTAATTATCCAATAACTTGTGTCCACATATAGAAGTGCTTCAGTTGATTAATGGGGAGGGCAGTATCAGTGCAGCTTCCCCCTGCCCCCACAAACGTGTTTGAGGGGGAATTTCTGTAGGTTGAGATGTACTGATTCCACTGCCATTGTAGACTCTAACAAACGGGTGCAGTTGGTTGTACTGCCAAGTCGGAGTGTGGTCATCTGCGACTTGTGAAAGCAGATGGTTCCGTCAACCAAAAAACTACAGTTTTCTGGCTAAGTGTTCTCTGTTCTCCGTCCTATCCCATTTAGCTCTGCCCCCATTGATTTCCCCACCCCCCTAGATAAAAATCCCCTTCCCTCCCACCAGTTGGGTCTGAATATTCTGGCTTCTCTGTTGAGCTGCAATCTCCATTGACACCACCAGAGCGTTTCTTATGCCCAAATTCACTTGCCCTTGATAATGCCTCAAGGTTCTTGTAACCCCTCGGCTAATGAATCGCGGATGGCTTTGTGAATGATGCACTTGATGTAACAAATCGCAGAGCATGGAGAGACTGTGGTGGGGGAGCACAGGTAGTGGAAAAGTGGTGTGGCGCATGTTAAATAGCATCTCTACATGTTCTTGCTCTGATAAATAATCTGTGGTTTGTTAAAACAGGACTCAAAATTAGTGAACTTCCAGTGGTTTGGTTGAAGTTGGTGAAACTAAGCTGTGGGAATTATTGCAGGCATAGTGAGGAATTGTAGGGTGAAAATAAATGAGACGATAGCCCGCGTTATCACCCACCAGGTGGGTGTCCGCCTTCCCATCTATTAGGTCTTCACCAGATGTTTGCAGCCCCCCACCCATGGCATCATCCAAGAACATCATGGGCCCACCGTGTGAGCCAGTGCATGCTAATGCTTGCCCACACGTTCATCTCGTGTCTATTAGGTTTGCCTGCATCCGAGTCTGCCAGCACCATAGAGACCTGCATAGTGTGACCACTAGAGAGTGATCAGCTATGAAGCAGCTGCAAGCGGAGAGAGCAGGGAGGAGAGCAGCAAGAGGAGAAAGTTCATCCTGCACACACACACACACCCCACTCTCTGCTCTCCCCTCTTGCAGCTGCTTCACATCTGATTGATCTCTCGCAGCTGCCTGGGCACGCACTCTCCAGTGGCTGCAAGAAGAGAAAGTAGAGAGCGGGCAAGCACTGCTGCAAGAGAGCATGATGGAAGGGGGAATCGCAGCCATGGAAGAAGCCTTCTCTGGCTGTGACTGCCCCCCCCAACCGTTTTTCATCAGAGCTAGGGTTGGGGAGAGGGAAAGCGTTGGGTGGCACATGAAATGCAGGCAGGGGTGCTGCCCGTTTATTAGAGCTACACACAAACATATGATGGGGGGGGATTAGTGGGGGCTGCACAGACTGAACACGAAGTCCAGTGGACCCTTTGTCTTGTTTATTAGACACCCATAGTTGAAGAGTTAATATGGGTAGGCATAAGAACTGGCGTTTCCGTGTTCACCTGAGGGACTATTTCCTGGAGGGGTGAAAACCATGGGGGCCAAGAGAGAACTGAGACAGTGAATGAGGGAGGCTTCTATGATGAGGGTGCTCTTTCCTCTTTCAGCTGTCAGTGGTGGCAGTCACTGCCCTTGAATTGGGATAAGGCAGCTCAGTGGTAGGCTAGGAAAGACTTTGCAGTGCTAGAGGATGCCTAATGTGCATGGTTTGCAAAAATAAATTTAATGCATAAACAAGTGAGTGCTGTATTGGATAAAGCCTCAACGGTGTTTTTTATTTTGTTTGGTTTTTAAATGAAAGTGCATTGCATAGGCGAGGTTGTAAGCCTTTATTGTGAGTCTAAGTAGCAATTAGACCCAATTTTTTGTAAAGTAGACACCCCCCTCCCCCGGTCAGGTATTTTTCCAGTATAAGTAAAAGTGGTTTATGACAAGCAGGGTAAATATATATGTAAAGGGTAAATGTTTGCGGTTAATGCAACTTACTTACAGATAACAGTATTTTTAACCATAACCAGTGACAATAAATAAATGGAAGATTGGTGAAAGGGGCTGGAGTAATAGTTGTAGGTGGCTGTATCCTTTCACATCTTTTAATATTCCATAGTTGGCTTTACATGAAATGAAGCTTGCCAACTGCATGGATGGATATGTGGTTAAAAAGCCAGGAAGTGTTAGCTAGAAAAAGCCAGCACTACAAGGAATAGACCGGACTAGAGCCACATAAAAACTAGGTTCAGGTACCACTGCAGAAGTGGTCATGGCTACTTGCTTCCAGACAGCCACAGGTCGTTATTGGCTACTACCTTTTAAAAAAAATAAAAATAAAAATGGTGGTTTGGGGGAGAACTGTTCTAAGCTATAGTGCAAGAATGTTTTTTCTTCATACCTACCATGCTGTGCCACCTTCATTTAATCTCTGGTCTGCTAATTGCCTTGCCTCATATTTCACCTCCTTTATGGGAAGCTTATTTGTAAGTCTTTCCAAAGGTCCTTGCATAAAGAAAATTGTCTTTGCAACACTTCCTATAATTACTTGTTCTTTCCTACCTCTAAGTATTGGTGTGTGAAAACCGCTACATGGGAGAACCTGACTTGCAAATGTCTCCATATTTACCTTAAACATTTATGTGATTATTTAATCTAGAGATAGCGTGTAGTTGCCGTGTTTGTCCCAAGAGCGAGAGGGGGAGACACAGTGGTTTGAATGGTATCTCTTATTGGACCAACTCCTGTCAGTGAGACTGCGCAAGCTTTTGGGCCACATGGGGGCCCTTCCTCGTATGCTACAAGCCTGAGGTAGGGCCCTTTGTGACCCTAAAGCTTCCTCATTCTCCCCAATAGTAGTTGGTTCAATAAAAGATATAATTCGAACCACGTTGTCTTTCTCTCTGTGATTTAGAGGGGATATATATATCTTGAAGCCATTTGGACTCCGTACAGGGGTTAAAGTCTGTGTTGACAATTGCTTTGCAAGACTAGGAAAGAATTGGAAAGAAAAAGTAAATTACAGGTAAGTCAGTGTACGTAAAACTTAGCTGTACTCAATTGCTTTTTTGCCATGATTGAAGCATTTGTAAATGCATGCAGTTGATTAGGACAATAGCTAATAGTGAGCTTTAAAAAAATTGAATATCCAAGCACTTTTAACAGAAACATCTGAATTATTTATGATGACAAATGCATTATTTTGACAGTTTTCAGTGATGTGGAGAAATAGGCTGCTAATGTTAAGGGGCCAATTCTTGCAATGTGGGGTTCTCTGCAGTATTTTAGGGTCATATTTGTGAACATAAAAATATATTTGGCTTTTGAGCTTACATACCTTTGCCATAAACTTGCTAGGCTCAAATTTGACATGTCAGAGTGGGAATAAAATATGAGTTTCCTTTATTTAAAACAAACAAGCAAAAAAAGGGGTCTTGTATTTCATATGTATCTTTCATTAATGCATTCTTGCTAACTATGATTAAATTGTAGACTTCTACTCATTTAACAGAAGTTTGAAAATGGGATAAAGAAAATTTACTTTAGATAGCTTTGCATGAAAGACTGCTTTTTTGTACAATACTTCTGCTAAGTTGAGTTTACAGGCTTTTAGTACAGCTTCTAATTAAACTGAATTAACCAACACATCTTTAACGCAGAGTGCATGGTAGTGGAAAAGAAGAATGAATGTATTAGGGATGAACTTATGCCAGCTTTAACACTGGATGTCCTGACTTTAGCTGGCTTATAAGCATGCCAAATTACCACATAAAATGTTTAAAAGTGCTTAGTAAGGAGCTCTGAGAACTTTAATCATGAAGACAGCACTCAGGATCACCAAATCCTAGTAGCAGCTGTTTTTAAGGCATAGAAACCTAGTAGGAGCTTACAGAGAGCTGAAACTTGGCGCTTGTGGCTTAAACCTTTATAATGTTAAGCTGCTGTAACTAACTCTTATAATGGACACCGCTTGCCCACTTTACAGAAGCTGTCTGCAGCTTGACAATTTCTCAGAATCTTGCCCACAGTTGCCAAGAGACAGTGTGTTCTAGTGGGTAGAATTCTAGATTACTAAGTTGAAATGGTGGCCTTGTGCAAGTCCTGTCTTTCAGCCTCCATTCCCTGTGTGCTCAATTCCCCCGTGGGGTAGAAAATTGTTTTATAAAAATAAAAATAAACAAACACATAATGGGGAATGGGTGAATCAGGTCAGCCATTTGGTATATAGTGTGGATTGTGTGTGTCCCAGTGCCAGCAACCCCCAACTATGGGGATAAAGTGAGAATGATACCCACATCATACACACAACCGTTGCCACATTGTTGTGGTGGTGTTTGCTGTGTCCTCTGAAAACATTGTAATTCAAAGTATTTACAGTGTTAGCTTGAATTGTTTTGATTTTTGTGGACATTGAAAGTCACTTTTAAAAGCAGCATCTGGAACCTGCAGACATCAGAACATGAGTTTTTCTCTTCAAGCCTATCTTTATAGTAAAACAACCATGAGAGTGCAAACAAGTGTTCAGTTTTGTCATTATGGCATGATACGTCTGGTTTTACCCTAACCTCTTCCAAGATGCACGAGGAACACAAATATCCTGGCATCACCAGTTCACTTAAGGTATCTTCAGACGTTACGAGATCACGTTCAACCACAGTCAATACCCTGTGGTGGGGAATGGTCCTGTAACGTCTGTTGGGGAACCGGAAGTCCCCCCCCCCCCCCCCCCCCCCCCCCCCCGATGTTTGCCACGCTCAGTCCTCGCCGGGAATCACATTCACCACGCGATCGGCTGAATCCGCAGGGCCGACGCCGATCACGTGGTGAAGGAGATTCCCGGCGGGGATGAAGGGGCCCATCATGTCTGGACGGCGATCACGGCCTGGAATCCCCGTCGGGATTCCGGCCCGTGGTCATTTCGGGCGGGCGCTGCGGCCGCATTGGCTGCGGCGCCCGCCTGCTCCCCAGAGGGCGGGCGGCGAGGGAGCGTGGAGGGGCGGGGCCACACGGCTGCATGTTGCACTGTGTGAACCTGCCCCCTCCCTGATTCCCCACTGGGATCCCCCGGCACGTCTGTTGGCTGTGCCGGAGTGATCCCGGCGGGGAATCTGAAGGTTGTTTCTGTGACGGGGTGAAGCCGGATTCTACCAAACAGTGTGTATAAGAATGGCAAGCACCTTTACTGACTTAGGAACATTCATACACAGGCAGCGCCTCAACTCTGAACTAAGGGCCAACTAATCTGGCTCTTCTCTTTGCAATAAAATATTATACTTATTGCATTCAGATTTTCCTCCCTATTTGTGTGGCTTTTTATTACTCCATACTATATAGATTGGTGGTGGCTATTGGGCAGGGGTGGCTAGCAGGCTGTGGTGGTCCTATGAGTCTGGGTGTTTTTAGACAAGTGCCTCCCCACCCATCATGCATGTTGCAGGGCCACATTGGTGCCCTATGCAGCCCTGCAACGTATGATGGGTGGGGAGGTGCTTGTCTAAAAACACCCTCTGTGTCTTCACTGCACCAGAGTCTTGGCAGCTGAGTTGTAGCTGCTGCTCCTCAGAATCTCAGCAGCCAGGACTGCATAACATCAGCTCCACCAGCCAGTCACAGATCAGGAGAGGTGCATGTGAGTTGTGGCTGTTGACCAGGGCTGTAAAGATCCAGCTTCCTCTTTGCCTCTGGTGAGGATATTTTATGAGCTGGGGGTGGATTTTGAGACACCTCGGTCTCCTTCCTACTTTCCGATTGCAAGTGCCAGCCTGGTGAGCAGTCTTCTTCTATACCTGGTTAATGAATTATTTATGTATATTTATTTTAGCTCTGCTCTTGACTGTATTAAAATTTTGGTATGCAGCATTTGGGGTTGGGAACTTACCTATCCCTGGTACAGATGCTGACAATTAGGGGTGGGACACAGCATCTAATTTTGGCATGGTTTTTTTATTTTTATTTTGGATCCCTGACTTTCAGGAGTGGTTCGGTTCTCTCGGTTCCCATTGACTTCAGTGGGGAAGAGAACCAAGAACTGGAAGGGAATAAGGGTCTTGGACTGAACCCTCCCCCTTCTCCTGGGTGGGCAAGCCATAATCCCCACCACCTCTATTCTCCAGGGCCCACTTCCTGGTGCAATTTTTTTATCCTTCGGTTTTGAACTGACAGAGCCGTTTTTGGACTGTTTTGGTTAAAGCCGAAACCAAAAGTCCCATTCCTACAGATGACTATGAAAATAGACATCATCGACTAATTGCAAATATTGAGTGCAGGAGATAAAATAACAACTATTTTCTGGATTTTAAATGGGAACTCATCTTGGTACTGAGGTTAAGTAATCATTCCTATATCTGGCTTTGGTAACCTCAGCATTTGTTCTAAGGCTATCCCCAATCCTAGTTTATTTTTAAAAGCAGGAATCTCTTATGAAGATCTTGTTAAATGTAATTATTAACCCAAATGTGTGAAAACAAGATGGAAATTGAGGCTCCAAAAGAAGAGAGCATAGTTCTCAATTATGTGGGATGCTTTCTTTGCCATAAATATAATTATCTGTAACCTCAGTTTTCTGACTAAATAGTTACCTCTATGTTAGAGACCAGCCGGTCTGTGTGGGTTGAAGATGCATTTGGGTCTAAAATGAGTTCTTGCCTAATGTGCTATATTTAAATTTGTTTGTGTCTGAGTAGTTTCTTCCTCATTTGCACTTGAGTCTAAATGGTACCCTTTATATGGGAAATATAGTTAGAGGGATATCTCCAGCTAAATGTGGTCTGCAGCAAATAGCACTTTTAGTTATTTTCAGAAGCCTGAGGAGTTTGGTAGCTTCTCTCCCTCTGCATAGCTAGAGGCAGTAATTGGATCTCCTGCTGTACAGCGTGTTTCTTAAAATCCCCATTAAAATGAACTTTTAAAAATTCATTTTAGTAAGCCCTATGTGTGACTTAATGTTTGCTCCCTTGTTGACAGCAGACCTCTTCTTTAGTGCCACAGCACCTAATTCCTTATTTTCTTGTGATTTAGGAAGCGGGAAACAATTTTTCAATAAGGAACACCAGTCTCTGATGATCAGTAAACAGATTGTTTATATGATATGCAACAGATATGAAACAAGAAGAGTATCTTGGATTAGCTAACTATTACCCCAAAGGATTGACTGTGCAGGACTGAAAGATCTTGTACATTATTGTGGGAAAATTTCAAGGCCATAGATAAGGCAAGATTTTCAGTTAGTGTGGAGAGAGAATGCTTTATCTCTGTAACTATAAGACATAGGAAACTAAAGAAAACTTTGACAGCCTCCTACCATTTCTCCCCCTCCTTTAATTAAGATAGATTTATGCTGATTTCCAAGTATTCCCAGATCTAAGACAATCCAAGACTTTGGTGTTCTGTATCTTTTCTGCTACACGCTTCTCCGTTTTCAGCAGGTGCGGATGGCTGTGCTGGAGGGGAGATACAAGGGGATCAGATACGCCCAGCGTATATGCTCATGCTCCTTAGGGGAAATAGAGGATGTAGAGCATTTTTTGCTGGTTTGTCCCCATTATGCCACGCTTAGATCAGTTTGGATAAATCCGCTAGTGGGAAGGCTGGAAAGCTTTGAACCAGGGCAGGGCTACAAGCGGCTCCTGCTGAAATCAAATCAGGAGGACAGAAAGGCCTTGGCAACCTTTGTGTGGTTGGCATCTAAGAGGAGGAAACAGCTATACTCAGACCCTTGTAATTCAGCATGACCTTACTAGGGTATAAGCAACGGGGCCCAGATTCGATAGCTGGTCCTATCGAGAAGTTAATTGTGTGGTCCCTGTAAGTTCCTCAAGTTACTATTACTAATACCAGGTACTTACCGCAAGGGCTAGGGTAACTTGGGGGCTGAGGGAAAGTAGGTGGACTACATCATATAGGGCTATGGTGTATGGTCAATCCTACCCTGCACCTAGGAGATGGATGATGATGCGAGTTGGAGGGTATAAACTTTGAATATATGATCCCCTCAAGAAGAATTTGCTGTGCTCTATGAGGAGGGTTATACCATGATCTTCCCAACCAAGATTAATTGGGTTGCCAACCAAAGACGCAACTATATGCTATTCTCCTCGAATTTTGATTATCAGTCACAATTGTATATTGTAAAATACAACTAATTTTCTGTTAAGTATAGGGAGGGAGGCTGGGCTATATGCGGTGAATGTTGTGACTACAATTAAGTTAAGATGGTTAGTTATATGTTGAAGCAATATGGCATATTATATATACTGCGGAATTAATTGGATGTATTAAAGACTGGTTGGCAGTGTGGATATAAATGCCACACTCGAAATAATAAAACAGTAGTAACCCTGACAGTAGGGGTTAGTTCAATTGGTCTAACCCCAGTGGAAGAGTAAGTGCTAGTGGCTAGCTATATCCCTACATTAGGGATGCTGCCTAAACTAGGGAGGGTTTGTATCAGGAACAGTTGATTGGAGTGGGGTAGGCAACCAGGGTTTTATTATATATTACCTATTATTATTATTATTATTATTTTATTATTACTATTTATTATTTATAATAGCAGTTGGATTTTGAATTTTGTATTCTGAGTTTTATATAGTCTTATACAGTCATCATCTTGGTATCATTATGTTATGTGATGTCTGTGTTGTATTTTTGTGGTTGTATGTTTTGGTGTTGTGTTGGGCCAAGGCGTGAGCCAGTGCCGTAATAAATAAATAAATATCTTTCCCAAGTCTGGGCACTTTAATTGTTAACAAATATGAACAAGTCCTTTAATTTTGCCTTGTGCTGTTTCTCTTTTATGTGATTTACTAAGCTTTTCTAGGGGGAGAAGTTGTTTGCCATGTAGGTACAAGGCCCTTAACTTTTTCTGTAAGGGTTTTATAGCTATTGCTAAAGGTTACTGCTTTCTTAAAATATTCAGACTGTGCGTGGAAGGGGAAAGGAAATGTAGGGGTTTGGGATGGGTAAGCGAACTGAAATCCTGTTAGCCATACGTTTAGTGCGTGCACTGAATGAAAAGGTCTGCGAAAGCCACGCAGCCATCTTTTAACTTTTACATGAACAGAAATAGAGCCTGCAAACCTAGGCAGATGCAAATTTCAGAAGTGGAGGCCTCTGTACAGTCTGGACCTGTAGAACTTGCTTCACTGTAGCCTAAGGTTGTTAACAAATGAGAAGATACTGGGGTCCAGGTTCGGTCCGTACAGCCCCCACTCACAGGTCTAGCGCATAGAGCCTAATAAACAGGCAGCCCGTGTGTGTATTTCTTGTGCGTTGAGGCAGCCCCCCCACCCCCATCACCTGCTCAGCACAAAAATCGTAATACGTGGACAGACGTTTCCCCCCGTCATGCTCTTCCCACCAACCCCTTTCCAGTATCCCGCCCCCTGTCATTACATACAGCTGTGGCAAGCTATGGAAGAAATCCCCCAGCTTTTTCCCCCTCTTCTGGGCAGTTATGACTCGGGGAGGCAGTCTAGGCCCTGCTATACCTGGGTTTACACTTGCCAGCACTTGGTGGCTGGAAGTAACCTTTTGTTATGAACATAACCCAGAGTTTATTGAGTAAATTGCATACTTTCTTGAGCTCCTATAATGAAAATTGAAAGTGAGAACAATCCATCTCTGCATGTTCTCAGCCTGTTTCCTCACATTCATGGCTTGCTGGCAGGTAGCAGCATACAGTATTACTAGGGTCTCTCCTGCCATGGGGTTGGAAATCCCTCCTAATTTGCATGAAACGCCCAACCAAACATGCACCTCCTCTTACCCCCCTCTTCAGCATCACCATACATTTAAATTGCCCCCTAGGTGGCCCCATATGCTTCCAGTGTGTCAGTGTGTTTTCCTCTAGCCCATCCATCAACCCTGCCCCCCACAGTGCTATTTCCTGCCCTTTCCTTTACCTGTGTGTTCCACATTGACCTTTGCAGGTGAGCTGGTTGCAGCCCTGAAGTTCTTCATTTTCCTATTGGCATTCACAGCCTAGCTGGGTCTGGGAATGGCAATAGGAAGTGCAGATGCACAGGTGTGCTGCAAGCCTTTATAGCCCCTTTCCCCCCTGCTCTCAAGGACAAATGCTTCTGACCACCAGCCTCCAAAGTGGCTTATAGCTATGCCATACTGCCATTCTCCACTGCTCCCCATGTCCCCCCCCCCCCCCTTCCCTCACATGCAAGTAAGTAGCCAGAGGACTCCCCACCCCTTGTTTTGGTGCAATCCCCCTTTCCACCCCTAGCCCCCTAAAGTGGCTTATCACTATGCTATGCCACCATTCTCCACTGTCCCCACTCTCCCAAACCTCCCACCATTCCCAGAATAAGCCCAGAAACCATGGATTATGAAAATATCACAGTTTATATTTATTTAACAATAAACTGTAATTTAATTAATTTGTCTGTTTATTATTTCTTCTGCCCAGTCCTCCTTTTGGGGGTAGACCGGGCATGCTTTCTGTGGGGGTGGCAGTACTGGTGGGGAGACATTTCCTCCTCCTTCTCCATGGATCACTCATTTTACTATCAAGCTTACAGGTTTTTCTGAAATGCTCACAGATGACTGTAGCATGTTTCCCTTTACTAATCCTTTAGAGGATTGAAGAGTGTACAGAAATCAAGCACTTCCATTTGTGTCCGCTACTCCTGGCTGCCATTTTGTATTTCTTCCCTGTCCCCACCATCCTGCCATAATGCCTTTCTCTCTCCCCCACCATGGTACCTTTCCACCCACTTTCCACATGTACTGTTCACATCTGGTGCTACACATGTCTTGGCAAGTATCCGGTTGCTCCCCAGTGCTCGCCTGGCTACCTGTGAACACAGTAAAGAAAACCCACCCCCACATAATTAAGATAGCAATAAGCAGAAGTTTTTATCATGCAGCTGTGTAAATGCAGCATAAACGGAGCATAAATGTAGTCCCGTGTTAGCCCGCATTCTCCCACACAGGTGCATCAATTTACCATAGTTGCCTGGCTGTCATTCTAAGCCGTGGTGATGAAAAGACTGTGGCAATTGTTCCAGAGAAGGCAGCACGTTCTGAAGAGCGAGTGCTGGGCACGTGCTGCAAACCAGGATGAGCTGGGACAATGCATATCTGAATTTGGCGCTCGTTGGGCTTTTAAGGTGCCAGTGAGAGCAAGAGTGGAAACGGGCAGAAAGCAGTCACTCCTCAGAACGCTCTTGTCTCTTCACCCGTGACTGTATGGTGCGAGCAGACCTGTACACACGTGAGGCTGCACTCAACGTAATTATGGAGCATAAATGTAGTCCCATGTTAGCCCGCATTCTCCCACACAGCAGGCTCCGCATGCTCCAAGACCCTGCCGTGAATGGGAGCTGTGTGTCGGGTGGAGGTGGTGAACACCTAATAAGTAGGTGGACACCCACCTGGTGTGGACTATAGCAGACTATCATGTTACTTGTTAACACCCTAAAACACTGCCTTGATTTTTGTTCTCTGTCATGGGAGACATGGGGAAGGCAAGGGTAGTGATGGCAATAGGAGAAGAGAAAAATTGTGGTGGAGATAGAACTGGAAGCTGTATCAAAGAAAGGGCAGTGCCATTTAAAGAACAATTGAACTGAATGAAATGGAGGAACAAAATTGATTGCTTATTGAAAAAAATAAAAAGCCTGAGCAAGCGGCGGTGCAGTAAGTTTGCATTCGATTTATCGTGTATATGGGGTATTTTCAAAGTGAAAAATGTTAGGCTCACGCAAGGTGGCCAAGTGAAAACAAAAAAAACAAGTGGTTTTACTGTTACTTGCCTTGTTTAAGCAGATGATGCTTTTAGGTTAATTGTTTAAATGTCTGGAATTCAGAGGAAAAAGCCTAGATGAAAAGTGAAACTTGAAAGCAGCATTGTAACATCCAGTTTACCATTCCTGATACTAGTCCTATTGGCGTAATGTGTACATAAATGAATAAAAATTTTAAATAAAAAAATCTAACTTTTGTTGCTTCTGTATTTTCTGAATTCAGTGAGTGCATGTATTTTTAATTGTTTCTGAAATGTTTGCAAAGTTAATCTAAACGATCAAGTATAAAATACATGGAAAATGTGGCTGTTAAACCTAAATATACTGTACAGGTAAGGAAAATTAGTGTAAGATTCTTTCTTCCCTTTCATGTTGCCTGAAGTCCAGTCCGTTGTAAGCTTTGTTCTAGTGGTCACAAGGGTGTTGGGAAGATCCGTATTAATTCTAGAAACTGAATTCAGTAAATCATATAAGTGATGAGATGGTTTTCAGCAGTTTGATGTGGATGAAGTATACACTTCATGCCTTTTAAATTACAGAGTGGAAGTAAGGAGAAACGGGAAGTGAAATGATCACTTTTCAAGAGACTCCGCTTTGGGGAATTATCCAGGGGTTAACCTATGTGTCCTACCCTTTAAAGAAGTGTGGGGTAATTTACACACACAACAAATAAAATTTACCAGATACAGTTCCATGTGGCTACTCCTACTCATACAATGGAGTTGAGGAGCTATCACATAAAATGAATTTACGCTGTGAATATAACCTTCGCATACTCTAGATAAGCTTTTGGAATTTATGATCCTGCAAGGTCAGCAAGCAAGGGTCTTAGCTTCTCGGAATAGATTGTTTGTCTTCCTCTAGAAAAGATGGGTTAGGGTTTTACTGCTGATGTGTTCTAGAATATTTTGTCATCAACCCTTGAGATGGTTTCCATCTGCCGTTGCTGCTCCACTGCCTGGGGGATGGGCTGCCTCCTCCGGTCCCTGCGGGGAAGGAAAAACAACAAGCTGTGAGCTGGAAGGGGTGGGGGGGAGAACAAAGGACATTAGCACACCTGGGTGCCATTGCGGGACCCCTGCCCCCCAACACCCACCCCGGAAGGGCTACAAGAACGAGCCCGGTACGGTGGAGCCGCAGGCTGTGGACTGAAGGGAAATGGGAGAGAGGTGGGAGGAATTTGGGTGTAAGGGGGGTGTATGTTACTGTGTAAGACTGTTGAGGTATGGGTCTGTTGTTGGGGGGAGTTGAAGGGGGGAGGTCTCTCTTCGGCTTGACCCTTGGTGGCAGCGGGGGGG
>QEPC01007512.1:8276561-8293931 GCA_003113815.1 Sphenodon punctatus
GGCAGAAGGCGCCTCGGAGCCACCCTGTCAATGGCCTCCTCCAGCAAGCTGTTCCAATGCCGGACCAGCTCATCCACAGAGTGACCGTCCACGTCCAGGGTAAGCTCCCTCAGGACCTCCTGGAACCGCTGGGGTTCCATCAGCCTCCGAGGGCGGACCATCCTAACTGGTCCCTTCCCCTTCTGGAGGGGGCGCGCTCGAAGACCGGCCTGGGTCGGGAATTGCCACTGTGCTGGTCCTGGTGGCAGCAGGGCCTGTCAGTGGTGGGAAGTGGGGAGGGGAGGTTTTTTAGAAGTGAGAATTAATTTTATACAGTGGTATAAGAACAGTTGGGTTGGGACGGGCGTTTTGTAGTGTGTGATGTAGCTATAATAAGCTCCCCTGTGTAGAAAATTGTAACTGTTGTTTTGATTTTGTAATATTGATTATTGTTACCCCTATGAGGTTTTTTTTGTATTTACATTGTGAGCCTCCTTGAGTCAGCTGTAATGCCGAGAAAGTGCGGGATATAAATTAACTTGTGATGTGATGTCCTAAATTTTCACAGGCTATCAATGACTTGCCTGGTTACATACTTCCATTAATTAAAACAGCTAACTAAAATCCCACCCAATTCCGAAACTTCAAGCAGTTCTTTGTTTTAAAGCTGGAGGTGCAAATATGGCTTTCAAAACCGATCTTTCCTTTTTCTTGCTCCTTGGGTGTATAAAGATGGGTTGAAACTTAGTTTTTTTCTTTCTGAAATGTCAAATATAGCAGGTCCTCACATCCTACTGTTTGCTAGAAGATTGTGGCAGCTGTTGAGGATCTGAGCAATGAGTCATCCAAGGCTATAATCTGAACTTCAGTTTTCCTTTTGCTCAGGAAAAGCATGGTGATTCTGGGAATCAAAAACTGTCCTTGGCCACTGAGTCTTTCATTCTCTTGTGGCAGCATGATCTAATGGACTGAAAGCTAAGAAATTACTTGTTCTAATTATACCTCTGGCTCTAATGACTTGTATCTGGGACAAGTCACATGAACTTCATGCCACTCTTCTCATCTGTAAAATGGGGATGATAACTGTGTCGTGTGGGAATTTTAAAATGTGTCTGCTGCTCCTTGAATGTAAAGAGTGCCATGTATTTTGAACATCATGGTCGTTTTCAAATGAGCAAGATGATGATGGGGCAGGGGTCCATGGCCACTGCATAGCTCTGCCACCGAGCACCGAAGCAGGTGGAGTGTGTGGGGAGTGATTCAGCTGGGTGGCTCCCAGTGTGGCTACTCTGGCCACGGAAGTGACCACCATACGTTTGACTGGCCCTGCGTGGAGCACTCTGGATGGATTTCCTGGCATTGCTCCATTCATGGCCAAGAATGGGTGCTCCATGGCTCCCAGGAGTGCGTATCTGGCTGCTCCACTTTCAGATGGGTGGTGGGATCTGTGGCTTCTGGGTGCCCATGCGGCATGGCATCTTGTTTCAAAACACTCCATGAAAGTTTATTAAGAAGGCTTGGTATTTTGGGGAAGTGGTTCTGTGATACATTTGAACCATTTTTCTTCAGCACCTCCTAGTAATATAAAACTTTTTTATGACTGCTGAGTAACGCAAGCAGCATTTGCAGAAAGAAATGAGAAACCTATCAAATTTAATCAGTTTTAAGGCTTAATTTCCCCCTGGATGGAGTTTCTATGTAAGAAGGGGCCATTCTGGGCCAGACCAATGATCCATTGAGCCCAGCATCCTGTTTTGGACAGTAGTCACTTTCAGTCACTTCAGAAAAGTACCCAACAGGTCAAAATCGAGTGATCCATCATTACCTGCTACTTACTTCCAGTCAGTGTTTTCTGTCCTTATCTGCTATTTACTCTTGACAATCAGAGGCTTTACATTGTTGTATTTTATTATTTGTAAAGTGCTCTGAGTGCCATGTAAAGACGGTGGAGTGCTATATACATAAAATTATTATTGAAATATTCTTTAAGAATATTCCAGGAATACCAGGACTGTACCCAAGACTGCCTGTCCTATTGGACAAGTGCAGTTGCAGAAGCATGTGATACTTTATGCGCCAGATCATGCAGGTCATTTTGGACCACATAGACTTCTACATCTTGCATAGTAAAAGGTGATGTGAGTGAAGCCATGAGAGTTAGCCACACAGGGTGCAGACACACGAAACCTCATTCCACTTTGGGCAATGTTAACACAATATGCAGTGACTCGTATGTCCTGCGGCTGCCAGATGTTCAGCGGGCAGCCAGCTACTATGTGGTGCGTCCTCTGAAAAAGGCTGGGGACGCAGCACATAGTAACATTGTCCAAAGTGGGCTAATGCTGCCCATAGTGGGCTAAAGGCAGGGTCTGTGGATTGGACCTGGAGGAGCATCCTCTTCCCTGCTGCCGAACAGCTGATTGTGGGGGAAGGGTGTCTGGGAAGAATGCAAGCCTTTGCAGGCCCCCCCCCCTCATTCTGGTCTGTGGGAAGGAGCCCCTAGCTTTCTTCCACTCCCTTCCCCCCCCATGGAATTTCCTGCTTCCGCTGCTCACCTGTGCAGGCTGGAAATTCTGTGCAGGGAGGAACGGGGCAGGAGATTCTGCAGGGGGAGGGGGATTCTGCCGGAAACGCAGAAACGCAGACCTGCATTTGGCTTGGGCCCCTGACTATTTCTACTTAGCAGTTAATAAATGTTCTGTTTTTTTGGGGGGTGGGGGGGCAGGTTTAGATATGGAGAAACTCTATTTTCAAGTTATGGTTAAGGAATAGAAGAATCCATCCTCTTCCCCTTCAGTTCCCAGCCCTGATTTTCTCAAATGAACTGAGGGTTAGTTACATAGGGCTTTGACTGCAATGGCACGTAATCATGTTGGTGGCTATGTTTGAGACGCTGTTCTAGCTCTTGCTGTATGTGGATTGAATATGAATTGACTGCAAAGTGATAGTCCTGTTTTCGTGCATCTCTAGATAGTTCTGACAGTTTCTGTTTTTAGTTTTGAAAAAGCATGAAGACATTGATAGGGCTCGGGTTTGTTTCTCTTATGCAAAACGTTTTTTGATAAAGTGGAAGCCAAGACTGATACACACAGTAAAACTTTCAGACCGTGTCAACAGAGTACATCCTGCTAACCACCCCAAGCTAGGCCAGGCTTTTTGCCAGAAAATCACTATTGAATCAACTGGTAAACGTCTGTCTGTATTCAAGGGTAGATATTTAAATACAAAAATAGCAATTAAGCATCTAACCCTCTTGCCACCCCTTGACTCTGTGGAAGCTAGCCACCTAGCTGAAATGATATCCCTTTGTATATCTAACCCTGGCTAATCTGTCTAGTTCTCTGCATAATAGGTTTGAACTTTCCAAGCCCCGGTCTAAAATATTAAACTAGAAATTGATCTCATTTAAGAAAAGGTCGAGTCAAAGCGATCTGTATCTGGGGTGATGAGGACTTTCTGGATGGTGGTAGTTTTCTCTGTTCTTACACAACATGCTCCCTGTTGATCTGTGCTGTACTGTAAGCTTTCAGTATTACTTTCAAAAGAACATATCTATCCATTTTACGCATGAAGTATTTTTGTCCACTGTAATCTCATGGGCATTCGTTATTGCTACTCAGCTCACAGTCTGATTAATTCATCTGTTTCAGAGGTTAGTTATTTTATTGAAATTGCAAACTTTATCAACGATAGTGTATCCTAAAAATCTGATTTTGCTCTCATTTCAAAAAGTCCAAACTCAAGTAAGTCCTTTGGTGTAAAATCTCACTAGTAGAAATTCTTGGTTCTAATTTTTTGTTTTTTTCTATTGCTTTTCTTGAAGAGTTAATACTGGAAAGTCTTTAGTTTCATTTGTATATTATAGCTATTAAACCTTTTTGAACTGCAGCTGAATACAGTACACATTTGTGTGTTCTGCAATTAAATAGGCAATGGTGTAACAAATCCTTTAAAATAGTGCTTTAAATAACTGTTACGAGCTTTAGTAGCAGGGCACTGATATCTAGCAATAAAAGGTTTTTCAGTCTTTTTGTAGATGGTTAAGAACAAGTTGCATAGTTACTCATTTTGGAAAAATTAAGGCCACATTTAAGCTTTGAAATGTTGAAAATAGAAACTTAGAAATAGTATAGGACTTCAGATTTGAGGGAGGGCAAACCAATACCTCCAACAGTGCCAGACAGTTTTAGAAAGATGTTTGTTGTGTAGTTACATGCTCATAAGTAAACAAGAATTTGACAGAAGTCCCCTCCAGAACAGAATTCTGCTATTGGTCCCCTCTTGTTTTGTCTCATTCAAAGATCGATAGAATCATTGTGTTCTTTCCCCTGTCTTCAAGAGCATTCTAACAGTGAAATATTTATGCATGTTGCTATTTTCCATGTTGTTTTCAGTTTTTCTACCTACTTTTTGTTTTAAAAACCCCTCTTGTTTAATGTGTGCTTTCCCTCTCCGTATGATTTGTTGTCTGCCCCTTCTTTCATTCTGTAGTATCCCCCTTCCTAGCAGAAAGATTAAATTAGGAGCTCCCCTCCAATTTTCTTCAAAAATAGGTGTTCTGCTCCAAGAATACTTATTCTGGTGTACCTCAACACTGTTTCAACCCTGGAAGAGTGCACACATTATCAAATAATACCAAAATATTAATCTGGAGGAAGAGAGCGAACTCGGCATTCAGATTAGTTTGATGTAGGGTGTTACAAGATTAATTTTTGTCCAATGGTGTGAGAATTCTATAAGACTTCAAATAGTGTAAATTCTTCTAGAGATACTTTAAAATAAAACAAAATAAAAAACAATAATTAAAAATGATAAATGTTTTGGAACATCAGCCACTGATGTTTCTAGGAATATTGCTACTACTAGAGCTGATGATGATGGATAAGACTTATTCTACCTGAAGATTGTACAGAAGATTTTGAAGGCTACAATGTTTCAGCTTGGCTTCTGAATTGGGTGATCTGCATTGTGCTTATGGTATCACTTGCAGGATGAGGGATTGCATGCATTACTTTCCAGGCTGTGTGTTTAGAGACAGTAAAAGAAAATGGAAAAGTGTTAAGTCCAAATACTGTCTCAACACAACATCAGTCTACTAAAGTATTTCATGCACTAAAATATCCTACCTGACTGTCTTAGGATTTTCTGTAGTGCCTGTCACCATAGAATCCAAGCATTTCCTAAGCTACCTTCTAAATATAAAGAAAAGTACTTTCTTGCAAGTCTTTTGAAGCTTTCACAAAGGGATGAATAAGGGATGAAATACTGTTGAATGAAGACTAATACATGTACTGAACAGCTGGGTTGTAGCTACTAGATGCTTGTTCAATGCTCCTGTTTCTTTATCTTTCTTAGCGACATGAAGAGTAACTAGACTGTCTTTGGTCACCCAGACAGCTTTATACTAGAGCAGATTGCAAAGGCATCTTGCATAGATTCTGTGTCCAGCTTAAAAGCTGGGAGAATGGGGTATATTTTGACAGTAGCTGCCAGATCCCAATAGACATTTGAAAAGGGCTGCCAAGGAGAGAAAGGAAATGATTGAAGTAACAATGGATGATTTGTGTAACATTTTTTAAAATCCTAAATGTCCTAAAGCCTTCTTCAAAGATAAAATAGACAGGTATGTATTACAAAATAATTAACAAAAGTGAAGAACCTATTTCATCCGTCTTCTAGAAAACTTTTAATTGGATCAGTTGCATTGAGCATGCAGCTGCTGAAAGAAAAAGCAGCAGAAATGAAAACTTTTTTTGCAAGGAAAGATAGTTGGTGGCTTGGTTTTTTTAAAATGCAAACTACTTGGAAGTGGAACTGGAAACGAGGCATTTTGCTTCTATATATCTTAGAAGGAAGATTTGAGGGATATCGGGTCCACTACTCAGATGCAGAAAACACTTTAAAATGTTTCTTGTTCAGAAATGCTAGTTCAGGCTGTGAATATAATTTGCCATGGGTTGATCATCCTGAGGAAATAATCTTGGATTTGAACAGCAAACTCACTGATCTATTATTTCATTGACTTTTTAATTTTAAAGTAAATTGCAGCACTAAAACAAATGTTGAGATTTGAATGCAGAAAAAGTGCTATTGCAGAAACGGGGTTAGAGTGCTCAGCACCTTGCTCTGAAGGGTAGCTCGGAATGGGATCTCTCCACCACTCAGAGAATATAAAAGAAAGGAGTGTTAGGAGTGTTGGTCAAACCATGCTACTTTGCAGAATATATTGATCAGCCAGTGGTGGTGGTCAGCACATGTCAGAGATCTGTAGGACTCGCTATGTACTTGAGTATATAGCTCTTTGCCTGATCAAGTCTTGAATAAGGAATTTGATGACACATACTAGCCCATCTTTAGACTTTCTAGTTTCATGCAACTGCCAAAAACAATTTTCACCCCTTGTCTAATTGTTGTCTGCCCCCCTACCCTCAAAATGAAGTGTCTGCTGGTTGTGTGCATTATTTTCTCGTATGAGTTTTATAGGACAGGCAAAAATACATAAACAAGTCTTTGGTTTTAACTTCTGTTTTAGTCCATTGTCTAAGTGTTTATGTATTCTTTTGTGTTTAACGTCATTAAACAGAGAAAGAAAGCTGTAAGCAGCATTCACTGAAGATTCCCTGTTTAAGATGATTTCTAGTTTGATGATCTCTGGAAGAGAGAGATGCACTGCAGGATACCAAATTGTGACGGTTCTAAACTTCAACTGTACATAAGGTTAATAGCAGAAGAATATCTTAATATTGAATGGGCAAGGCAAAACTTTGAGTTTCTCCATGGGAGAAATTCCAGTTCCACAGGTCTGCTCTAATGCTTTGCAAATGAAATGCTGAATTTAGTGAAATCAGTGTACTAGTATGAACAGGTGTGTAGTTCTTGGACAACTAAAAATTCTCTCTTGCCTGAGAAGTATCTGGTAAATTCAGTCTTGAATAGGTTTCCCAGACATTTGCAAGCTGCTAAGAGTTCAGGAAAATGTGCGCTGATAGTTTTGAGCTGTTGAAAACATAGGGATTTTTGTTGTTACGTTTTAGTGATCAGAGATTTTTGTAGTTCAGGGAAATTGAAGCTTTGGTTCTTAGAAACCCATGAAAGTTTTAGTGTTGAATTAATTTTGAAGGGGAGAGGAAATTAAGATGGTGTGGAGAATTGTTGCTGTAACTCTAACTAGCTGATTAGATATCTGGAGCCTTAAGAACATATGTTGTATTGGATCAGACCAATGATCATACACGTATTCCAACTGTATTCTGTATTGGATACAGTTGAATACTGTATCCAACTGTAATACTGTTGGATGTACAGTATCCAACTGTATCCTGTTTCCTTCAGTCAACTTGATTAAGAGCCATTTATAGACCTATCCTCCAAGAACATATCCAGTCCTTGTTTAAACCCAGCTATGCTATTGGCCTTGACAACTTTCTCTGGAAACAAGTTCCACATGTTAATTTTACTTTAAGTGAAAGTACTTCCTTTTGTTTGTGCTAAGTCTGCTGCCAGTTGGTTTGATAGTTCTCTCCCCTAGTTCTCAAATTATTTTACGAAGTAAAGAACAGCTCCCTATTTATTTGTTCCACATCACTAGTGATTGTGTAAACTTCTATGTAATGTCTGTTGTTACTTCTCTTAAGCTGAGGAGCCCTAACCTATCAAGCCTCTCCTCGTACCAAAGCCGTTCCATATCCTTGGTCACATTTGTTGCCCTTCTCTGCACCTTTTCTGGTTCTGCTATATCTTCTTTGAGATGGGGTAACCAGAACTGCACACAACAGATTTATTTTGAAACATTGTGGTATTATTCTCCCTCCCTTTCTGAATAATTGCTAACATAGTTTGTTTTTTGACTGCTGCTGCGCATTGAGCTGAGGTTTTTCAGGGACTCCAAGATTGTTTTCCTGAGTGGTAACTCCTTAATTAGTTTAGTTAAGTTTTTTTTTATCGCACCCTATCCTGCCTAAGCAGAACAGGGAGGCTCACAATCATCATAAAACATCCATATAATAACAAGTTAAAACACAACCTACCATCCTATCCCCCTCCCTCGTTGAAAGCCAGGTGGAACAACCAGGTTTTACATTGACGTTGAAACGAAGGGAGTTCCACAGCTGTGGTGTGGCCACCGAGAGTGCCTGCTCCATCGTTGCCCCCCCCCCCCCCCCGGGATACCCAGGAGACCTCAAGGAGGGCAACCCCCAATAACTGCAGGGTCCGATCCAAAGCCCAGGGAGTGAGGTGGTCTCGCAGATAGGCAGGTCCCAGACCGTATAGGACTGTATAGGTCAATACCAACACCTTGAATCGGGTTCAGAAAACTACAGGCAGCTTTGTGTATGTGTAGTTAGGATTATTTTTCCCTATGTGCATTACTTTGCACTTGTCAACACCGAATCTTATCCACCAATTGATTGCTCGGTCATGCATGGTCCTCCTGTAATTCCTTGAGTTTCTTCTCCAGCTCACAGAGAGTCTCGGGGATGACATCAAGAGATTGGAGTTTATTGGCTGTTAAGAAAAAGGTTTCTGACTAGTGTCTTTGTGGGAAGGTGAGTGATGGGGATGGAGATCAGTTCATTGGGCTAGGAAATCAGCAGTCCCTTGGCTTGGTAAGTTAAAGTAAAAAAAACCATGAAGCTTTTTAGTACTCTTAATGAATATGCAAAGAGTTCATAGCAGTGGTTTTCCACATTCAAATATGTCCCAGAATTATACCGTTAATGAAGGTTGCTAGTTTTTCATAAGTAATGATGAGAGAAATGGGAACATTAGGTAGTGCTACTTAGAAATAACTTACCACTAGGCTTCATGAAGTAGATAGAAAAGGTTCAAGCCTAATAATTTTTTGTGGGTGGATTCTAACAAGAGAAATAAACTTGATTTGGAAAGCAGTTTCAATTTTAGGCTTCCATGGAGTAAGGCAAATTAAACCACTTTTAAAGATATTAACCATGACAGTATCCCTTTAATTTTCTAGCCGTTTTTGTAAGTTAGATACCCTGAATCAATTTCTGTTCAAGGAGATGGGTTTCTTGCAGTAATCAGTTTTGCTTTTTGCTCTGATTTTTAAAGAATAAGTGATAATGGCGCACATGCTTGAGGGAGTGATTAGAATGCAACATTAAAAGGCTTTTTAGGACATGTACAGTTGAAAAAGGAGCTCTGGAGAGGTCTGCAGTTGGCAGCTGAACAAGATGAGAATAAAGCTTACCTTTTGAAGTATAGCATAAAGAGCAAGTTTCTTAACCCCTGCATGTGAAAACACTCTTGCTTTTAGCAAAAGCTTAATATAGGTGATCTTTAGATTCAGTTAGTTAACCATTAGAAACCTGTTGTCTAATGCTCAATCCTATCATTCCTGAACAAACCTTGTACCTAAAGCAGACCACCTCCAAGTGTATGTTAGAATGACTTTTATAATAAAATAAGTGAAATCTTGTCTGATGCATACAAATCTCATTCCATTCAGTATTTTCACAAATCCTTAATGCAGCTTGAGTCAACAATGTAAGTAGAAATTTACTGTTGCAATATATTAGGTAAATGTCATCTGAGAGATTTTTCTTAAGGTAAATGGCTTTCTGTGCAGCTGCTTTATAAACACATTGCTGGTGATCAAACAAAAATCCCTGGATATAAACTTCATTTTAGCTGTCTGAATTGCAGGAAAATATTTAGCTGGCAAAATGTAGCTTTACAGGTCCCAGATGCCTAATTATAACTGTAAGACGTTTTTTGCCTTTGTCTGCTTAATACATTCATCCAACTTTTATCAATTCGCTTCTGTCTGCAAACAGGATATTAAAAAAAAACAACAACCCACATAAAGATAAATCTCTGCCTTTGCAACGCTTTATGCTGAATGATCTGCAATTGGATTGTGGATGTGGACCACAGCAAGAAATTTAGAGCTGACTGACCTTCAAAGTAAAAGAACAAGAAGTTGCATAGTTTGTCACAAAAATCTATTATTTCTGAATTGGGCAGAATACTGTTTCTGGCTTGAAATGTAAACGGTGCACATAACGTAAATGACAAACTATTGAAATGGACAGTTGAGGGGGAGATGTTAGCATTTTTAACTATCAAAGTTGATCAATCATTGTGAGTTAGTGCCAGTTCACATTTGAGCTGCTTGGTAAGAAATTTTCAGTACTTCTGTTTATCTATTTGACCTTTAGTTTTGGAAAACTTAACAGATGACTTATTGCAGAATATGGTAGAAGCATCTAGAAGTATAGAAGAAAAAAGCAATTGTAACTTAAGCTAAACACAATCTGTGCATCTTCTATTTGTTTTTGCTAAGATTGCTTTCCGCAAAAGATCTTTTTGGACATGTGTGTTTATATGTAATATGCCCATGACTTTCAAAAGTAGCCTAGAACTATTTCTAGATCAGCATTTAGTAATTGCAATGGGTGGCCAGATTTTCTATAGAAAATCTGAACACTGCAGCTGGTATTTGGTGGTTTTTTATTATGATGATGATTTATTATTACAAGCATTTGTATAGCACCAGCAGTGTACCTGGCGCTTTACATAGCAATGGGAAAGACGCGGTCCCTGCCTATGGCTCAATCTAATAGACCAGGAGGGGGGAGACAGGGATAGGGGACATATGGAAAGACAAGGGATGAAAACATTCAAGTGGATGTGGAGTCTCAGGTGCACGTGCTTGTCTTGGTTGCAGTTAAGCGGACAGTAAATGTTGAGAGGGGAATACTGCTGTACATGGATGCGGCAGTGCTCCACCCCGGAGCAAGTCTGGGGGGCCACCCCCATGTTTGTCCACTTGTAGCTGTGTCTGAGTCAATTTTAAATAGACCCAGTGGCTGCCGCAGCCTGCAGTCCGCCCATACGGTGTCCTCCTCCCCCACGCTGTAGAGCCTGCAGCTATGTGGCATTGCTTGGGGCAACCCTGATGGGGAGTAGCGCTGCAGTGGCTGTCCTCCGGCTGGTACCCCAGGTTTGGTTGTCTTCCTCTGCTGGCAGTGCTCCAGCCTGTTCTGCTGCTTCTACTCCGCCTCCACATCTGATGACCACAGCCTGGGTGTGAGGTGGAGTCACGCCGTGAGTGCTGTCCACGTAAAGGCACCCATTGAGGTGAATTAAAGTAACTGAAACAGGGAGACAGCAGGGCTGTCAAGGTCATGAGGAGTAGTTAATTTTGGTTTCTTGTTTGTATGCTGATTCCTTGGCCTTTGGTGGGTACACTGCAGTCACATTTTCAAGGTTTTCCCTATAACTATGGGAACTAGGCACACTCTTCACAAGTGAATGTTGAAGACTGTATTTATCATGAAGCTTGTGATTTTGGATTTTAAGAACCCCTTAAAATACAGACAGCTCACAAACCCTAGGTTAATGGCCTTCTTGAGATGGAAGAGTGGATGGTGAGGGGGGAAGAGGAAAAGAGTCAGAACTGTGCTGCTGAGAAATGTTTTATTTTTTATTTATTTGCTAAGTTTTAGTGATCAGAGAGATTTTTTGTAGTTGAGGGAAACTGGAGCTTCTCATGAAGAGAGACCAGGTATCAAATTCTCCCAACATGGCACTGTTCTAATCATCTTGCTGTTATCCTGGGCCCCAGACAGCCACTCAAGGGCCTCCCCTTTTTTACGTGCATGTCCACCAGTCAGGTGTAGAACCTAGTTCTCTTTAGTTCTCTTTCTGTTGCCTTATCCACAGAACCTTTCTTGTTGCAGCTTCCTATCTCTCACTGTGTGGGAGTTACATGATGTGCAACTACTTGGGGATAAATTCATCTAGTTCTGCAGCAGTTCATAGAGGTTGGGGTTCAGTGGTGACCCTACTTTACAAACAGTAGGATTAGGACAGTTCTTTCCAAATGGTAGCGTGGCCAAGACTTGCAACTCGATTATCACGCTGGTTCTAGCCCTTAGTTACTTAGATGAATCCTGGTGAAGTAAATGGGAACTTTCCTCACACTGGACAGCTTGTGCATGTTGCTGGTGGTGGGACAGTTGGATTCCATTCCCAGTCCTTTCACTTGATAAAGGGTCCTGAAGTGCAGAAAATTGTCACTGCAAGTCGTTGGAAGAGGGGAGAGTAGAACCTCAGGCATACACTGCACCTTCATCTATGTCAAGGGTGGGGAACCTCTGTCCTAGGAGCCCCATGATCCAGTTCTACCTCCAAGCACTGAAAAATTGAGCTTGAGGTAAGGGAGGAAAGATGCAGTCATGTAATCAAGGATAAGGAACGGATCCATGATTTGGATCTTCCTCTCTTTCTGAGTGTACCATTTAGGCATCACCACCCCCAACTTCTATGTGGCCCTTGGCGCTTGTACTGATTTTCAAAGTGGCCCCTGGGAGGGAAAAAGTTCTCCACCCTTGAGCCACATAAAAAGGGGTTTAACAGAGAAAAGTATAGCCTACCCAGTAGCTCACTAGTTTTAATCCTCGGATGGATTGGCTGCATATTACTACTGCCAAATGAGCAGTTAATCCTATAGCTTTAATGACAGAGGTCCATTCTGAGGTCCATTCTGTGTTTCCATTAAAACCTTGTTGAGATAAGCAATTGCGTAACATTTGCATGTCTCCTCTGTGTTCCAGGGTTCAGCTAAGGAGTTTGAACAGCGCTCTGGTATTACTGGTGGATTACCACTCTGTCATTCCCAAATAGTCTCCTAACTGGGTTCATATCTCAAACATAGACCTTTTTGACACCGCTAACTATCTTTATAATTGGGGGGTGGAATCGATGGTAGAAGTTTCATGTGTCTTCATCCCCTCATCTTTCCCTGTGAGGTATAATCAAGAGAAAACGAGAGCACTTCTGCAGCTTTGTAAATTTAATACGCTCAAAGCTGGCTGATTTTTGGGAGTCCCTCTATTTTATAACTTCAAACATTTGATAGATTTGACAGAACTGCTCTTGACCTGACCTTCCATATTCTCAGGGTTACTTTTGAGAATATTTTAATAGAGGATGTGAAATTGGTCCTTGAGAAAAAACTTAGTCATAGCCTTAACTATGAGAAAGCTATTGCCTTTACATAAGGTCATTTTCCATATTTTTGTTCTAAAAAACCCCAAATTTTGCATGCCTTTATGAAGAAATCCAGCTAAGTCTGTTCCTTTCAGTCCTACAGGCGAACTCGCAACTTTGATATTTAGTCAACTGGAATTATTTACCATTTCAATTGTACTTTGGAATCTTCTGCAGATGTATAATAATTGTAATTGACAAATTATTGCTCTTCGGACAACAGATAAGCAGACGAACTAATCATGCCTCAATTGTTTTTGGTTTCTCTTACCTGTGTCTTTCTGTATTTCATACAATTGAGGCATGATTGGTTTGTCGGCTTATCTGCATTTCATACGGTGTACAGGGGGAGAGAGTGGCCCCAGGCAGGGCAGGGAGCCAAGGACTGTAAGATCGGCGCTCCCCCCCACCCCCCGGTGCCACCTGACTCAGAGGGAATTCCCAGGAGACCCCGATCATCAGGGGAATAGCAGACACCTGCTTGACATCCGTCAGCTGGACTAATTGGGAACCCTGCTGGGAGCTACAAGAGTGCGCTCAGTGCCTGCGGCAGCGCTGTAAGCGCACGCCGTACGACATTGTGCCTAAGGGCGTCGCGTGCAAGGGCACGTTCTTGGTTGCACGGCCTTAGGTGTGGGCCGGGCGCAGAACCCTGCTGAGCTTTTGGTTTTTGGAAACTTTCCCTCTTGCAGCTCTGTTGGAAGAGTGTTCGTCAGTTAGGTGAACCGCTTACTCCCTTTAGTTGAGAGTTTAGGTTAAGTACAAAGGCCCTCGTGGGTCTTAAAGAAACTATGACAAAGAGTAAAAAGAAATCAGGGATGCAGACAAGAGCTCGAGCTGCTTTAAACCAACCTACACTGAAGGATTTTCTTTTTCTTTCTTTTTTAAAAAACTTTTTATTAACTTTAAACACTTAACATTACACATTTGCATGTTTAAATCGTACAGTTTGGTTAGTTCCTTGTGCTCTCATATCCGTCCCCCTCTCTCCCCCCCCCACCTTGCCGGGTTCAGTGCCTCTTTGTTTCTTATATATAAAAGTCAAACAAGTATGCGTTTTCGTCTTTTTCAACTGTTTCACACTGCATTATTGTCATGCAGGGATACCATGTTGCTTCAAAGTCTTTTCGTTGCTTTTGTTCTCCCACTCNTTGCCACCAGGCAGAGCTTTTTGCATGAGTCCACTCTTTTTTGTATGTTGTTTATCTCTGGGTATTTCCCCATCAGTCCCGTCTCTGGTTTAAAGGGCACTAGGGTTCCAGCAACTTTATTTACACATTCCCAAATTTGTATCCAAAACGGCTTTATAATACTGCATTCCCACCAGCAGTGCATATATGTGCCCCTCTCCCCACACCCTCTCCAACATAATCCACCACTGAAGGATTTTCTTAGGAACTCCCAGGTGGCTGAGACATTGGAAGAGAGGGTCTGCCTGGATGAGCGGATGGCTTTTGGTCCACAGGTTAGTGACCATGGGGCATCTGGCTCACCAGTGGTGGGGGATAAGAACTTTGGACAATTCCCCCCCCCCCTTTGCAGGGCATAAGGGGTGAAGGTATAAATTGGGCCTCCTCACCCTATGGGGCTAGCAGTCATTCTGATCCCCTGGGAGTGCATCCCTTGCCCAGGGAGGATTCCTATGCCAAGCTACAGGTTCAGTTGGAAAGTGTCAACGTGCAGCTGGCCTTGCATTCTTGTCAGCTAAAACTTATAGCCAAGGCAGTTAAAACTCTCAAGGATGGGCAGGGTAGAGTCTGTGGTGCTGACAGCAGGAGGTGTGTTACTGTAACGGGTCAGACACAGGATAATAGTAGTACACGTATAGATAACAGACTGCAGCCCTTAGTCAAGCCCCTTACCTACAGAGGGGGATTTTGTAGAGCAGTCTCCCAGGCAATTGAGTACCAGTGGATCAAATCTCCCTGCCTCTAGTTATAGGAAGAACAAGTATGGGGAACCCAGTCTAATGAGGGATGTCCTGTCTTTTCAAATCAGACCTTTACCAAATGGTCATAGCCCTTGGTGGGAAACTAAGGCAGACATAAAAAATCATCTCTCTGCCATCTTAGGTCTGGTAGTACCATACAAGCATATCGGCCATTATTATAAGATTTCTTCATGGGCTAATTGCCAGAGATTGGTGGTCCACTTTCGAGGTGAAAATTTGGTTTCTCAGCTTTTATTTCATACCCCTTTGCTCTATTCTTGGGGGATTCAGTTGGGGGAGGCATTTAATCTGGAGGGATGTTCCCGTGACAATGTAGCCAACAGGGAGCCTGAAGAGGCCCCTAGGACACGAGTAGATCAGGAGGTTACCTCTGTCAGGATGAGCAATAGAAAGGAGGCCTGCCCTTGGAGGAAGCACTCCAGGCCAGAATCAGACCAGGTGGACAGTAGCTGTTTGACACCCCCCACCCCACCCCCACCCCCTGGATCTCAGTAGGGACTAGACCAATGGGGGAAATGCTAGGCAAGGGGAAACACAGTACCCATCCAGGATAGATTGTTGCCCCTAGCCTCTGGCTCGGGACTTAACCGGCAGAGGCAGGTGGGGGAAGGGGCTCAAGTGAACCAGGGTATGGATGGGTTGGAGCAGCTGCAGAATAGTGAAAATGTGCCTTTATTGTCAGATAAGGGAGGTCACGTAGCTCCCCATGCCCTGGGGAGGCAGAAACATGAGGCGTTTGAAATGCGACCTAGGCAGGAGAAGGGTGGGAGTCTAGGGAAAGAGGTAGATACTCCAATTAGCCAGGAATCAGGTAAATTAGAAATGACAGTTAATATTCTAGGTCAAGGTGGTGGCAGGGAGGTTCTGACTCAGGAGGACTCCCAGTTGGGAGCAGAAATGGGTCTACCTATATTGGAGGGGGGACCTGTGAGACATTGTAAGCTATGACATCTACAGAAGGATTCGGACCCAGTCGCTATATGCTCATGGAACATCTCTGGATGGAGCGGCCATCAAGGCTGTGCTGAATTCATTGACTATCTTAGGAAACACTGTATTATATTAATGCAAGAAACATGGGCCACAGAATGTATAGAATTAGAGCATTACTCGACTTTCTGCCTTCCAGCGGTGGCTGTTGCGAATAGGGGGAGAGCCAGTGGTCCAATTTTAACATTATAATCCCTGCCCACATCCGCCTTGCCCCCTCCCTCCGCTCCTTCAAATCCCTCCTCAAGACCCACTTTTTCCTCGCCGCCTTTCCCAATGCCTGCTAGTCGTTTCCCATATACCTACTGTCTGCCCTCCTCTGCAGACTGCTGCAATTAACCTGACTGTAACCAAGCTAAGCACACGCACCAGAGACTTCGCATTTGCTTGAATGTTTGTTTGTCTTCTCCCCTTTCTCTCCCACTGTCCCCTCTTCCTGTCTCCCCCTCCTTGTCTTTTAGATTGTAAGCCACAGGCAAGGACTGCGTCTATTTTTATGTTTTGTACACCACCAGGTCACACGTCTGGCGCTATATAAATATTTATAATAATAATAATAATAATAGCAGCTATTTTGGTTTAATTGCTTGAAGCAGGATTTTCTCTGTGCATGCACGCCTAAGGATTCCAAAAGCCCAGGTAACAAATAAGCATATTTATTTATTCTTTTCATTTAATACCCTGCCCCTCCTGCCTTGGGGCAACTTACATCTCCAGTATAAAACATCAGCCCTATCTAAAAAAAATGTTTACCCCCATTTTTAAGGGTTTAAGGGTAAAAGAAGCTAAATAAAGACTAAGGATATTTCATAAGATGAAGGTTTTTAGACTAATGATGACATGTTATGGAACAGAGCTAAGATATTATTTCCTGTGACTCGAAGAAAGAAATGTGTATTTCTAGCACAAGCATATTAGTCAATAAAAGATATAATAGTATCAAAACGCCTATCGGTGTAAGAAGTTAGAGCTCTTACAAATTCATAGTGCTTCAAAAAGTATGGAAATTATAAGTTAAGGCTCCTGCCTTAACTTGTGCACCATGTAAGCAATAAAGCTCAGTGATTAGGGCATAGACTTGTCCCACCCCCCCAAAAAAACACCTCTACTTACATACCTTTTAACTGACTTTTGCCAGTTTCCCTGTAATGAAACCAGTGATGTTTTCAGCAGAAATGACAAGGGGTGCCACTTTTATTTATTTATTTATTTCTACAATTTATACTCCGCCCCCTCCTGAAAACAGCTCGGGGCGGCTTACAACAATATAAAATCCATAAAAACAAGTATAAAACAGTTTAAAATAATCAACAAGTTAAATGTTTAAAACAGGGCCCCGGGAATTAAAACAGTAAACAGGATACGGGAGAAAGAAAAAGAACATAACCCTAACCCACCCTCCCCCCCACCCCAAAGGCCTGGGCAAACAACCAGGT
>QEPC01007512.1:8296405-8314355 GCA_003113815.1 Sphenodon punctatus
AACCTGATTGTAACCAAACTAAGCACACGCACCAGAGACTTCGCATCTGCTTGAATGTTTGTTAGTCTTCGCCCCTGTCTCTCCCACTGTCCCTTCTCCCTGTCTCCCTCTCCTTGTCTTTTAGATTGTAAGGTACAGGCAGGGACCATGTCTATTTCTATGTTTCATGCAGCACCAGGTCACACATCTGGCACTATATAAATGTTTGTAATAGTAATAATTATTATAGTTTCACCTAGAATAGTACTGAAGAAAAATTTCTAAAAGTTTGAGGAGCTATAGCTAGTGAAATAATTTGTTACAACATAGTTATGAAATTGACATGCTTGCAGAGCTGTGTCACCCTGTGGCACAGCTCATGGGCAGTAGTTGTCGTCTCACCTGCCCATTCTTACTTTTATATTGCTTGCAATATATACAGTATGCACTGCATAATTCTGACTACTTCCAATAATGCAGTACTACTTACAATGGGCACTGTTAATCAGTTGCAACTTTATTACATTATAGCTTCTATGATAACGTTTTAGAATTGGGATTGAAATTGCAAAAGGTCTTTCAAGGGCAATTCAGGGTTAAAATTAGATAATATTTATGACTGTACAAACCTTCCTAATGCATCTAACAAGGAAATACCGGCCATGCTATGTATTCTGGTAGCGTTTAGTTACAACTCTTCTTGTTTTACAAAAAAAGTTAATTTAGATGTGGTTTGACTAATTTTCTGAATGACTAACATAATCAGCTGCTCTGAGATGATAAATGTAACGTTTATACAGATTTAGGCCTTTTTTTATATGGGCCATGGTGCGCAGGGGGATTTGTGTATGGTGTGGCAGCGTGGGCGGTACTGGGGAGGGCAGTGCACGTGGGTGCACACCAACCCCCCCCCCCCCCCCCCCCACTCAGAGCAATCCCTGTTCTGGCAAATTGTTCCATGATGGGTGGAGGTGCGTGGGTGGCTGGAGCGCGCATGCAGCCCTGCTCACTCGCCACGGCATGCGCTACTCATGCCTATGCAGCGACTCTGCGTAGGCTTGAGTGATGCATCGCCTCTTTTAAAAAAAAAAAAAAAAAAAAAAAAAAAGGCCTTGGTAATGTATTCCTTTCAATCAGGTTATAGTTCAGTCTTTAAATTATAAAGATTCCTATTGTGTGTTCAAATTATTCAGATTCAGTGGTATACCTCATAAATGACCAGTCCTCTAGTATTTAATATTTTCTTCTGGAACATAGTGCTTTGAAATTGATACTTAAAATTCCTTGCTGTTATCCTATAAATTGGCATTGCTAGCCTGGGATTTGTTTCCACAGCCTGATCAGGGTCTCATGAGGATATAGTGTCCCAAGATTTTGTAAACACCTGAATTGTGCTTTCATTCTGATAAGTTAATTCTCATTTTCTACACTTTTAAGGATTTTTCTTGTCTGATTTTAAAAACTCCAAGAATACTTCATAACCCTTATCAGATATGCAGGTTGTATTTAAAATAGCTGCAATTGGTAGGGGGTCGAGGGGATCCCCTGTATTCCAAGATTTTAATTAAAATCTAAACTAGTTCGTGGGGGGGAGGAGAGAGAGAGAGAGAGACTGGTAACAGATTAAATGTGCCTTGTTAAGGAAGCTTTGGAGGATCCCCTCTAGATCAGTGTTCTAAATGCAACCCATGTGGTAGTGACTGGAAAGGCTTTAGTATCTTACATCTTTTTGGTGAAAAATGTAAAATTAAGTGCTTTGTTTTGACCAGATCTTAGTGCACAAGCATCCATTTCAAAAATTGCTATCAATTTGACAATTTTGATCCCATCAGAAGCTATAGAACGGTTAATTTTAATTAACTGCTTTCCACAGGGTGACATAGCTCTGCAAGCATGTCAATTTCATAACTATGTTGTAACAAATTATTTCACTAGCTATAGCTCCTCAGACATTTAGAAATTTTTCAATGATTATTCAAACCCACAAATGCACATTTCTCTGATGGATTGGTGGTGCTTTCATGAGGAAATCAGAACAAATACAGACAGGAAATAATGCACAAAATAGCAAGCACTGATGGCCTTTCAGCCAGGGGAGCTTTGGAGCTAATATAATAAGTTAATGAATTTGTCCTGAAGTCACAGGAAATGGGGGAAATGACAGATGAGAAATAGCAAAAATTGTAATGATCTTTTAAAAAAGGCTGAGTATTTCTGTCAGTGATCACCTGAAAGCTTAATTGTCCTTGGTAAAGTAATGGAATAGTAAATAATAACAGCAATGGTTTGAAAACAGTTAATTTACTAAAGCTCACATAATAAAATGACCTGTTCTATTTGCTGTAAACAGTTTTATGAGAATACTTGAAAAAATCTTCATTTTGGCTGATCTTGGAATTATTATTTGAGCAGTCTTGCTGTCTCAGATCTCTGCCACAGTATTACAAAACTGTTGAAGTGGATTATTTCTTCTAACCCATCTGGATTCATTATGGAATTTTGCTAATTACACACTGAAATGTATAAAAATGAGTATTTAACTTGCACACTTATTTTTAAACACCATAAGCTAAGAATCCGCTAACTGCTTTGCAGTTAATTTTTAAAACTACCCATATGCACGGTATGAAACATGCTGAAACAAACTGTATTTTCTGTTGGATAACTTGGGCATAGGTAGCCAATGTGATTTTGGTTTTGATTGGTCTTAAATCTTAAGTCTTGCAGTTCATAATGAAAATTATCTGTAAGAAAGTGTGTCTCTAGGCACTGCATAACAAATTATTTCCACCTAGCTTGGGAACAGCTGCTGTTGAAGTAATCTTGAAGTCTGGGGAAATTCTTAGTGACCAAAATTACTGACCAACCTAAATGTAGGTTAAACGTAGGCTGCTAAAGTATTGACACAGATTCTAGTAGACAGAAGAGAAATTGTTCCCCCAGTCACTATTTACCTTAAGCTTGTGGACTCTTAATAAAAACAGTAAAATTAACTTTATAGTGATATTGACTCTAATTTTTGAGTATTATGAAAGCCCCAAACTGTTTAAACGGAAACTTAATTTTAGTGGACTTTATCTCTGTTTATAATGCCTTCTGTACAATATCAAACAATTTTGTCCCTTAGTGTGGACAAGGACAGTCTCATTTAAGGTTAATTATGTTGAGTTTATATGGTTTTAAGCATTATGCTAAAGAGAAAATAATCAGCCAGCTTGAAACTGTGTTGCTATGCACATTGCTTGTCTGTGTATTCAGTAGTTCATCCTATTAACCAAACTTTTTCCTTCATACCACAGGCTGCCTAATTGATTGTTGTACTGAATTGTTGGTACATCTGGCCAAAATTGCTAGTAAATTCTTTGTGGCAGGGGCTCTGTACAGCACCTGACATGATGAGGTCTTGGTTGGAGCCTTTGAATATCACAGCAATATAACTAAGATTTAAAAATAACACACCCTCATATGAAATACAGCAGTTCAGGACCACACATTTCAAGATTAGAATTTGTCAATAAACAAGTAGCAAAATCAGTTGCACGCACAAATTACAAAGCAAAAATACTGTTTAAAATTTAGGTTGTGTAAAATTTAGATGTATGTAACTATTATGAGGAAAAAAGTATATTTAATGTGCTAGCATGTACTGTTATACAAATAAGAGTGTATCTTTTTAAATATAGTAAGCCCTTCCTTCAAATTGTCAGAGTGCTGCCTTGATCCTGTCTGATTGCCTTTGCAGTGACTAATCTTGGATTCCTGTTTCATGGAGTTAAACCTAGGTTTGGCTTGGATTTTACTTGATGGTCCTAGATGCATGCTGGGTAATGCCCCATCCCTGGCTATCTCTTTCAATAATGCTCTTATAACACATCTCCCAAAATAAAGGACCTTTGTGTCATGCTGGCTTCTGATTTATCCTTTGACAGCCACCTTTTTGCTGTCTCTAGGATTTCATTTTATCTTCTTTTGAAATATTGCCAGGTTGAGACCCCTGCTCAACAATAAAGACCTGGAAATCATTATAACTTTTAAGATAGTATGTTTTTAAAATGTATCTCCAAAGGGCACAACCTCTCCGTAGTGGTGATCTATATCTTCTAACACTGCAGCCTTTCACTTATTTTCTTTGCTAACATGCAAGAACTTTAATTACCCAGTATCACTTAATTTATATTTTCAAGTCTCATTATTAGAGCTGTGAGACTCTTTTGTTGTGAGTCCGTATGAAACTCTGTAGGCTTCGGTTTTGCACATAGACTGGAGCTGGCTGGGTTTTATGAGAAACTTTTTGGTCTTTGAACTTTTGCAAAGAAGCTGGATGGGCGTGCGTTTCATAAGGCCTTTGTGACTTTACAACAAATTTCCCTCGGGTTCCCTAATATAAGCCTCATTATCTCCAGGCTCCCTGATTGCTTGTGTAATCCTTGTGATCAGGCAGGACATACAGGATGGACTGATAGTAAAAATGTGATGTGTAACTGTGGTTTGGAAACATGCTTTTCTAAAAGTACAAAGTATACAAAGCTAAGCCCCAAGTTTATGCTTAAGTCTACATAGGGATTGCCACCTTGATCTAGTTAATGTAAATGACATAATTGACAGTTACAGCTGTAATAAAGTGGAACCTACCCAGTGACCTTTCTCTGCATTGGAATGATATAGGAACTACAGGACAAGCATGGTACCTGCTATTGCATCAGCCTTCAGTCTTGACTGCCATGTTTTATTTGAACAAGAAAATAAATCACACCTGCCCTATGCAAACTGGAAACCTGCTAATTTACAATTCTAAAGACACAAAAATCAAACTTACTTGATTTTTGGAGTGAATGTAACTCCTTCTAGTCTGTACGGTGGAAGGGATTAAACCCCCATCCCCCAATCTACAACTTGTGATAAGCCATTCAGAATTCTGTTCCCCCTTTTTAATTAAAATCTTACAGGACCATTTTTAGGGCAAAAATTAACACAACTGGTCCCTACTTGTTACCCTGATTTCAGAACTGACACATTGTCAGGAGACAAGCAGTGAAACACATGCTTTGTAGCCCCAAAATCAGCCACGGTTGACATGATTCTAATTTGTATCATGAATCTGGTGTTAGTACTGAGTGTTCACCAAGCTGAATGGTTTTCCTTCTGCTCAGCAAAATAATATTTCATCCTTTTTAAGTTTAGGGAAGTCACGTAAAGTTTTTGTATGGCACTGATAATTGTTCTAAAAGACTTTGTGTACTTGGTAACCTAGGCAGTCATTGGCAAGGGCTCTTACGGAAAGTGAACTCTACCATTTGTAACTTCCAAATATATAAAACATTTTCCTTCAAGGACAATCTAAGGGAGTCCACAACATTAAAAGGTGCATCACTTCACCCATCTCTCAAAGTTTCTGTAGTAGTAGAACTGTTTGGATGACAGTTTTAGTACTTTTCAATTTTTTGTTTCAGTTAGGCTTATCTACTTAAAACAGATCCTAGCCTGGTCTAATTTCCAGGTAATGCTGGAACCCAAAGATCTGCTGCAATGCTTTCATATTTTCTACAATAACTTCTAAAGTGATGTATGTTTGTGTCTTTCATACATCCCCAGTGGTCAGTTAAATCTTATTAATATGAGAGCTGTTGTGGGTTAAGTAAGGCTCATTACCTGCTCGTGTGTTCTGCAGAAAGGGCAGACACATTAAGCATGATGGCCTTTTCTTGTTAGTAACCTTTATGTACCCAATCAAACCTTTTGAATATGTGGTTTTAAAAGGGCTTTCTATCTCTCTTCTCCCTACTCCCTATCTTCTCTCCTTTTGCCTGCAGTCACCCCCTCCAAAATCAAAATGTGTTGGTCATTTTTGTGTTTCAAATTTAAATAAAGGTTTTTATTTTCCTTTCTCCTCCGACCTCTCCTGCGCCCCCCCCCCAAAAAAAAAACATTCAATTTTTTGGGTAAAATCTAATTTAGTAAAAACAGATATGCAGCATGCCTCCATCGAGCCTTGGCCAAAAATATTCTAAAGCCAGCGTTTATAAACTAGTTAGCCACCATATGTAGAATTTTGAAGCAGTGTCAAATGGGCCGAATGATACACAAAGCTTTCCCACTGGTGTCTTGTGCCCTTGGCTGTAGTACAACAAACTTCAGGTGAACAAGTGAAGCTACTTTGTTTCTATTACTTGGCAAAGATACTTGGTTTTAAGGGTAACATTTTCTGAAAGTGTTCCAGTTATTTAGTTTCTAGTATCAGCTGGTTTAGTAGAAAACAGGTGTGCTGGACTAATTCCCGCTTTCACTTACAAGCTCTCCTAGGTAAGTTACTGCATGTTCTGATGAGTGTTAAAGTAAATTAATAGGTGTTGCCTATAAAACATGAGGGGGAAGGTTGCTCACCACCTAAAACTCACTCAACAGTTTGCCTGCTCCACCCTTTAAAAACCTGCCTTTTGTTTCTGTATAATTGCAACGGGGTAGTCATAAACTTGTTTGTTCTACCTGCCGAACAATGGATCTATATTGCTAAATAAATTAGGTTCAGAAAAGAAAAAGAGTGCTGGCATAATTGCTACCCTGTTGTATTTGTCATCACATGGCCGTGCCACTTGAGAGTTAAAATGGTGTCGCCAGAGATTGTCTGAAAACGCTGTGATGGCAACAGGGGTCTGGGTTATACCCTTGACAGTTTGTGCAACTCCACAGGTTACCCTAAAACTACATCTGATCAAAAGCTTTAGGCTTATACATTCTCCTGCAGTTAGACATAGGTTACACTGGGAAGAGAAGTTTTCTTGGGGTTGGAAGCATTATGCAGGTGCTTAATGGATCCCTTTCCCATATATTGAAGCTAAGCACATGCACCTGCAGCATCTCAACTTTATGAATGCATCCTTGTCTCCCCCTACGTTTCCCTCTCCCTTGCCTCCCTCCCTTGTCTTTCCTAGATCGCAAACCCCTCGGGATAGGGATCTTTCTCTAATTATGATTGTACAGAGGCAGGTACATTGCTGGCACTACATAAGTAATTAATAATGCAAGAAACCTTGGTTCCCAGTTCAGGTACAAACTTCTTGTCTGAGGCTGCATTCCCACCTGAAGTGGCAGCAGCGGGAGAGGCGAGGGAAGACGCAGCAGCGCGGAGGAGCCGGCCGACGGGAAAAGAGCCAGTGTGAATGGTGATCTGCTGCAGCTTCTCTTGCGCATGTCAGGGCAGGATTTTGCACCCTGACATGCGCGAGAGAAGCCGCGGCAGATCCACATTCGCACCAGCTCTTTTCCCGTCGGCCGGCTCCTCCGCACTTCCGCGTCTCCCCTTGCCCCTCCCGCTGCTGCCACTGCCGCCACAGGTGAGAACACAGCCTGACTTTAGGCAAATCTTCTGATCTACCCTGTGCCTTAGTTTCTTATTTGCAAAATAAGGATATTAATTTTTTAGTAGCATGCAATATTTGAAGTCTTTTGATGAGCATTAAAAAAAAAAAAGTGTGTGAATGGTGGATTGTATTAAAAGCTTATTCCTGAAATCCAGTTCCTCCCTTTCTCGGGCTGCTTTCACACATAACAAAAATGGGGTATTATAATTGCTGGAGTTTTGTAATGTGTGAACGCGCTATTCCCCTTTTATGCTGCGAGATCTTGGGTCACTGTAAGAGCTACCAAATGGGGCTTTTATAATGACCTGAGATTACAAAAAATTGTAGAATTATAATACCCGGTATTATCTCCAGTTATTATAACAGCCCATTTTGTAAGGTGTGGAAGCAGTCTTGGCCAATAAATACTTTGTTAAAGAATTTTTCAAGTCCAGATCAATTATTGAAAATCTAATATTTAGGGTGTTAAGAAATGCGAAATTAGCCCACATTAGCTACACCAGGTGGGTGTCCCACCTGTCCATCTATTAGGCGTTGACCAGATATTCATCGCCACATGGACACCACCCGCTGACGTTGCAGCTCTCACTCACGGTCGGGTCTCGGAGAATGTGGTGCTCACCATGTGGGTGAATGCTGGCGAATCCAGGCTAATATGAGCCCACGTGCCTGCGTCCCATCAATTAGGCTGTGTGCAGCCTTGCCTGCATACTGGTCCACCAGTATCCTAGAGTCATGGGCAAAAAGCCTAGCTTCCTGCCCTGCACGTGCCTTAAAAGGCCAGTGTGCGCCAAATTCACACTTGTGTTTTCCCAGCTTGTCCTGGTTTGCTGCACGTGCCCATCATGCTCTCCAAGACCTGTAACATTTCTGTTTTAAGGAGAATGAACATGGCTCAGAAGGATAGTCAGTCAACTACATGGTAAGTGAATGCACCTGGGGGGTGGGAGGAGGCTGCTTTTACACAGCTGCATGATAAATGCTTCCATTTATTGCTATCTAATTATGTGTTGTTTCCCCCCCTTTACTGTGTTTATAGACTGCACTTCTACCTCCTGGGGGCTTCCATAGGCACTTGCCTCCTACCAGTCTGTCTGCCAGAGGTGTATTCCCTGGAGTGAGGAAGAGACAAAGATCTTCATCGCTCTTGTGGGGTGGGGTGGGGGGCATAGCATACAATACAATGGTGCAGCAGCAGGTATACAACAGGGACAGGGACATGAACCAGTGCTTTCAGAGAGCCAAAGACTTGTGCAGGGTGTACAAGAAGATGAGGAATAACAACTTTGCCTACGGCCATGGGAGGCAAACTTCCTCTTAATATGAGCTCCTTGACCAGTTCCTCTGCATTGGATGGAGCCATCATGGCATCCATCTTTCTGTGATTTGCCAGGGGCCAGAAGCAGGTGGATACAGCTCCCTCACTGCATTTTCCCGATACAACTGCTCCAAGCGCTCCTGTCCCCCCCACCCCCAAACAAAAGCTGTGATCGCCAGCGGAGATTCCTCTGTGCCCCTCCCAACCCCCGGAGCCAGCCACGGTGACTGATGGCCGACCCCCTCGCTCTCCAGAATCAACCTCTAACTGCTTTCCCACGGAGCAATATCTGCAGCAAATTCCCACAGAGCATTTGCCTCCAGGAAGCAAATACTGTGCGACTTGTGGTAAAACAAAGCCGCGCAGCTTTGGCTCCAATCATGTGGAGGACGCAGAGCTCGATTTTTAATATATATATATTTTTTCCCCCCCTAGCACTGCATCCTCCGCATGATCGGAGGCCAAGCGGTGTGGCTTTGTTTTCCCACGAGACACAAGCTGCGCAGCATTTGCCTCCTGCAGCTTTTCCCAGTGGCAGGTGCTGCACATATTGTCCTATGAGAAGGCACCCTCTGGTTGAGGAGCCACCGAAGGTGCTTGTAGAAGGAATGGAGGACCTGGAGGCCACATTGATAAAGGAGGAGGAGAATGGTAAGTTAATGCACCTGGATGGTGGGGGGCTGCGTTCACATATATCTATCCATTCCACCCTATCCCTTAGGCTCAGGGTGGCTTACAATTTTTTAACTTATTATCTGTAACATTAACAACTAACTAATTAGCGTAACTCTTAACCCTCATAACAACCCCATGAGGTAGGTTAGGCTGAGAAATCTGTGACTGGCCCAAGGTCACCCAGTGAGTTCATGGCTAAGGTGAATCTTGAACTGCCCCCCTACCTCCTGGGCCAAGTACTGCACTCTTAACCACTACATCAGACTGGCTGCATGATACACATACATGTCTGCACAATAAAGGCTTCCATTTATTGCTTACTAATTCTGTTCTTTTTTTGTTTGTTCTTTACTGTGTTCACAGGTGGCCAGGAGAGCACTGGGGCGCAGCAGGATACTCCTTGGGACACAGCAACACCGGAAGCAAATGGTATGGGTGTGAAGGCACGATGGCTGGACCGTGGGCTGGTGGCAGAGGGAGATGCTGTGGCAGGACAGCGAACTTGGAGTCCGGGGTGGAAGCCAAAATGATGGCTGTGGAGGGAAGAGGTGTGAGCGCTAATGGTAGGGTGCTTCGCTATTAGCAGTGATTGTGGGAGGAGTACCTTATGCTGCTTTGATCCTGCCACAGCAACAGCTCCAGCAGGAACCCATCCCAGTTGCTCATTCCTACTTCCCTTAGTGTGGCCAGAGGGCTGTTGATGGGCAAGATATTTTTCTAAAATTATTTTGTGGTGTTTCAAGCATCGGTGCGCTCTGGTTGGTCCTGGTCTCTGCTTGTAGCTGTTGGTGGGATTTCTCTGTGCACACAGTTGGGGTATGGCAGGGCCTGCGGTGGTGCGGTCGGCTGGGCTAGGTTAGATGACTCTAGAGGTCCCTTCCAGCTTTGTGATTCTATGGCCCTTTTCAAAGGGGCTGGGGTCATGGTGGTCCATGGGGGTGCTGCTGCAGGTGCACACAGGCACACGCTTATTTCTCCTCTTTCCCCCCCCCCGGCATCCTCATGCATGCCCCCACACAGAGCAACCTGCATTTTCACCGGTTGCTCCGTGCAGGGACAATGGGTGAGGGATGCATGTTACGCAGGAGTGTGCCCACCTGCCTGCTCACCCACACGCTTTCAAACGAGACACACCCACTCATGTCCACTTAATGGGCGTGTGTAGGTGTGTCTGATTTGAAAAGGGCCTATGACTCTGAGGAAGGGCGGGCAGAGGCTGAAACACTGGGGTGGGGCTGTCTGAAGTAATGGCTTTCCTTGTTGCCTTGCTACACGTCTGCCACTGAACCCAGAACCTCCTGCCACAAGTGCCCAGCAGAACCAGGACTTGTGGGTCCGCAGGGGAGACAGTGCTGTGGGCGGATGAGATCTGGGATGCCATTCAGGGCCTGAGTTGTAAGCATGAGTAGCTTGTGCAGCAAGAAAGCAAGGCCTCTGCTGCTGAGGCCCGCCTGGCCTGCCAGCAGGAGAAGCAGCACCGGGCCCACTTCTGGTGGCAGTTGGAGGACTCGGACAGCGTGCCAGAGAAGGCGAGCAAGAAGATGGGAGACCTATCGTCTCAGTCTCTGCAGAATTGGAGCTCCCTTCTCCAGCAGGTAGCTGTTGCGAGCACAGCAATTCTTGCTCAGGGGCAGATGCCATTAGCCGACCCCCTTTGGCAGCTCATGCTGCCCTACCTGGATCCTGCCTGCCCGCCCTACAGCAAAACCAGGGAAAATACCCCAAGTCTCCTTCGTCCTGAGCTCATGTAAGTCAACCAGCCATTGTCCTGGTATGCCGCCGCCTCCACAGGCGGATCCACTTGAGGAGGAGGAGGATGGAGATAACGTAGCCCCATCATTACTCCCACCCAAGCAAGCGCACCCATCTGCACCAAAAGGGAAGGCACAGAAAAAATGAAAAAACCCACGCATTCAAAAAAAAAAAAAAAAGAGTTGGCACTTTACGTGTCAGTATAAAGTTAAGTAAAAGTTAATGTTTTCATTGTTTAATAAAGCTGTTGTTTTTCTCAATCCATGGCTTCTGCACTTATTCTGCGAAAGATGGGAAGTTTGAGTGGGGGCAGTATGGCTTTGTGGTGGGTTGGAAGGAAAGGGGGGTGCACTGAAAACAAGGGGTTTCTGTGGAGAATGGTGGTATGTTATAACGATAAGCTGCTTTGGGAGCTGTGGGAAGGAAAGAGGGTGAGAAATGGGGCCTAGGGAAGTAAAGGGGGGCCATAGAGAATGACGGTATGGCATAGCAATAAGTCACTTTAGGGACAGGAAGCATTCAAGGGCAGGGGAGTCCATAGTAGCTGACAGCACACCTGTGCCTCTGCACTTCCTATTGCCATTCCCAGATCCAGCTAGCCTGTGCATACCAGGAGGAAAATGCAGAACATCCGGACTGATACCAGCTTGCCTGCGAATGTCAATGGGGAATGCACAGCAAAAGGAAAGGGCGGGCATTAGCATGGGGAGCTGTGGCGGAATTTGAATGACCCAGAGGAGAAAACACTGGAAACATTTCTAAAGGTTTTATTGGCATTTTTTAAATCAAACCTGCTTAAATGGATTTGTTAAACTTTAAACTTTTTGAAAGAATTATTACTGTCACCATGGAATGATCGCTGATTTGTGGGAGCATTGCAGTTGATCTGACGACACAAGGCATCCTGGATTTCTCCAGCTATGTGTTGCTCTGCTCTGTTCAGCTGGTCCCAGAAGAGGGATGCTAGTTTGCCGGAGCTAATTGGGGTGGGTTGAGGGGTTCTCCAGTGCAGTTGCGCCGGTTTCACAGATGTTGTGGAGAACACAGACGAGTGGTGGCTAGCAGGGGAACAGTCGCCAGCTGGAAATTGATCCTGGACGCAGTTGCTTTCCACGACTGCTTTAAAAGCCTTCTCCACAACAGAGCAGATGGTGTTGAGCTCATGGTTAATGTTCTTTTGCTCCAGGGTGCGGCCAGTGTTGCAGGCCTTCATGAGCCAAGACTTCAATGGATAGGCAAGGTCCTGCAGAACAACAGGCCGCATGAGCACCCCCCCTCAATACAGCTTACAGTGTTTGGTCCCAAGTCCCCAGTGTACATGCGACCAAAGGGGGACTGGCAGGAGATGTGGACATCATGGTTCTTCCTGGACCATCCGTCCATCAAATCCACAAACGACATGGTCATCCACTACAGCCTGAAGAACCACAGGGAAGAATACCTTGCAGTTCAAGTGGTTGTCTTTGCTATGGGGTGGGCAGATGATGGCACTATGACTTCCATCAATTGCCCCTTACAGTTCAGGACCCCCTCTATCACCTCAGTGGCGTCAACCAACTGCACCACCTGGTCCAGCAGCTCTTCTGCTATTGCCATGTAAATTGCAACGAGGATGGCACCCACCGTGGGGTTCCAACGCCAACTTGCTGGTCAACAGACTCCTGCCACTCTGGAGTAGTGAGCTTCCAGACAATAATGGCCACATACTTACCCATGGTGATAGGTGAGCGCATCACCGTGCTCTGTTTCTCCAGCCGTAGCTTTAGGATCTTGGCTATCTGCAGAACAAGGCATCCTGAAGTTAAAGATCCACTTGGCATCTGGCCAAGAGGACAGCATGTTCTCCCACCAGTCTGAGCTTTTCTGCTTGACCCACGCAATCCTCTCTGTGGGTGCAGCTAGGTGCGGAGCTTCCATTGTTGATGGAAGCTGTGTCTCCTGACAGGTAACTGTTATACATTAGCTCTCCTTGCAGGGCTTTGATTCCGGTGTGTTGTCACTGGTGGAAGGCGAGTCTATGGCACTGTTTGTTTGTTTGTATTCAGCAATTATGCTATAACAAAAAGCCCAAGAGCACAACAACATACAAGCTAAATGTAAAAACAATAATAATAAATAGAATAAAATAGATAAACTAAAATAAATAAGCTTACCCCTTTTAAAGGGGAATACTACTAACACCATGTAAAGGAAGGTACGCTTCTACAATCTGAATCTGAAGCAGCAGTATGGGGTAGATCCCTTTAATATATAAAACTAACCAAGTTAAAGACAGTCTTAAATAAATCTCTGGCTTTACTCATTTGATGTTTTCCAAACTTTCCACACATCTAAGAAAACCAGCAACTGCTTTGGTTCTGACTAGATCTGCTACCTTGAGTAGACTTCTCATCCGTTCCTCAGGGGAGAGGAGGGAATTCTGGAATAAAGGTACAATCCAGGTTTCTCTAAGATCACTATGCCACGGACAGCAAAACAAGACATGATACACAGTCTCTATTTCCTGCGTATCACATTTGCATATTGTATTGTGATAGGGAGTACGAGCTCTTCTAACAACCGCTGTTTCCAGTAGATTGAATCAGAGGAGAGTAATCACTCTCCTTAAATTTGGATCATGCAGGTGAATAATGTAGTACTCCAAAGCACAACTAGTTTTAACTTGTGCGTAGAGTGGTGCTATTTTAGAAGTCGTAGTAGCTTGTAGATCGCTTCTCTCTGTTAAGTCATTAACTTTTTGTTTAAGTTTCGCACCATTAATACTACAATCTGTGGTATCGATGCCATGGGGGGGGGGGGGGAGGAGAGATGATACCAATCAAATTCTTGACACCCCCCTCCGCCATTTGTATTGAACGCTACCTTGGTGCGCCATTTGTTCTAGATAGCACTGAAGAGCCAGGGGAGAAGTCTTCCCCTGCAATAATTTACACCAGAACCACAGAGCACCAAAACTGCATTGAGACTGCAATGAGAAGAATCCTGTTTCCAATCTAAGCATGGGAAGGGTGTCGCCCTTGGGACACGCAAGATGTTCCTCAAAATATTTGGGGGGCAATTCCCATCTGGAGTCATAACTATATAACGTGAGTTCGGTCCCATATAAAAGTTGGGGAAGCACCTTAGCTTTAAAAATGTCTATGACCAGATCAAGAAAAGTCATGGGGGCAGAACGATGGAATTTTAATATCCCAGCAATAGATTGAGATGCCTTGGCAGCCCAGAAGTCTTGATTGGCCCTCCAGGATTGAGTGGTTGAAACCAGATAGGGGAAATGCGAAACATGGGATAATTCTTGTGGGCCAACCTTCCATGTAAATTTTGGGCGAGATGTGCCAAAGCACATGATTTTGGATTTAGTAGGATTTACTGCCATATGGTTTTGCGTGCAAAAAGAGTTAAGGGCATTCAAACATTGCTGGAGACCCTGTTTTGACTGAGATAGGAGGACAACATCATCAGCATAAAGCAGGATCGATATGGGTGTCTTCCGAATCATAAGCGGAGTGCCATGAGCAGTCCCTACTCTATGGACCAGGTCGTTGATAAAATGATTAAAAAGTAGCGGGGCCAGGAGACAACCCTGCCTTACACCTTGCTGTAAAGGAAAGAGATCAGTGGTCCGTCCATAAGGCCCTACTCTAACAACCGCCTTGGTGTCTTTATGGAGGGAGATTATTAGCTGTAATAAACCTGGATCAATCCCCATAGTGGCTAGTTTGTGCCACAACCATTTTCTGGGGACTGAATCGAACGTTTTAGCCAAATCAATATACACAACAAAAAGATTGGTTCCCCTAATTTGCACATATTTCTTTATTAGGTGTGCCAAGATAAAACAATTGTCCAATGTTGAATGTCCTACTCTAAATCCTGCCTGCTCATCCGCTATCAAAGAGTGAGATTGAACCCAGGCTTCGAGAGGTCAAAAGCACACGCATACAGCTTACTGAGAGCAGGGAGAAGACTAATGGGTCTATAGCAGTTAGGTTCACTGGGATTTCCCTTCTTGAAGATAGGTATGATGATGGCCACTGCCCATGCCTTTGGAAACAAACCAGTTACATTGATGGCAGTAAAAAACATAGCAAGTGCAGGGACCCATCATCCGGGATTATCCTTAATCAATTCGGGAGGGATGCAGTCTGCACCTGGTGCTTTACCTGGTCAAAGTTTACAAATAAACTCATACATCTGCCTTTCTCTTAACTATCAAGGAGGGTGGGGGGAGTTGCTAGCTAACTCCCTGGTCCAAAAGGGCAGGCAAGGTCCAATCAAGTACTTCAGGGCAGGAATCATGATATAAATCACTATAAAAAGATATCCAGTCTTCATTACTAATTTGCCCCGATCTTGGTCCCTTACTTTTACACTGCCAGCCATTCAGAAGCCTCCAGAATCTGGGCACATCCTGGGTTTTTGCTGCCACCTGCAGCTCAGCCCAAATTTGAGCAGACCTAGCGGTCTTCTTACTCGGCAGCAGTGCAAAATACTCCCTTCTTTTAGTTAGATATAGCTCCCAGTCAGCAGGCAGGTGGTACCTAGCCCACTCTCTCCTAGATCTAATCAGGGTGGTCTTAGCGCCTCTGCAGTCTTGATCATACCAAGAGTTCTTATTGGTTCATTAACTACATGTGTTGGGATTCTCTTAGTGATAAACGGCAACAAATACTCTATAATAGATTCTATCAAAGGGAAAACTTGGTCGTATTCCTCAGCCCCAAGAAGTAAATCATGCAAAGCTAAAAAATCTGGAGAATAGAGAAGCTGCGTGATCTGAGTCGATACTGAAGAAGTCCACTTCACTGGGACACATGTCAGGTATGAAAGGACTGAAGTAGAATGTTCCTGACTCCCGCTATTACACAAGACATCAAGATCCAAATGTAAAGGGTAATGATTCCCTTCGGGTCTAACCAATACTTCAGAGTCCTTGATGAATAGAAAAATGAGCGGGAAAAATTAAAACATAGTCAGTAACAATGGCGCCTAATATAAAGTCGTATGTGAATTGTCCAAAGCGGTCAGAGGAGGATCTGCTGTTAATCGGCAAACCCTGCTCTGATATTAACTGTATTAACTTCCTTCCATGAGCATTAATAACTGGATCCATAGACCTCCATGAGGGAATCTTAAAATAAGATTGCAATTGGGGATCGATACTGTCCAAATGCTGATTACCTATTCTTGCATTAAGATCCCCCATTATAAGTATCACATTCTTGGGGTAATCTTGCACCAATTGATCTAAAATGCCGTTAAACTAATCCCTCAAAGAAGCTACGTAGTGGGGAGACTATTCCTGAGGAACATAAACATTAATAATCAAAAAGTTCTCACTCAAACTTTTAATCTGTAGAGCAATACAGTTTATAAGCTCGACAGGAATTTGCCTAACAACTGGCTGAATTCTATTTGAAACAAATGTAACCAAACCACCAGAACAGCGGCCTTTCCTTGATATCTTTGAGCCTGGAGTATCATAGACCTGGAAACCATCCACGTTAGGGGGGTCCAGAGCCCCCTTAGGAAGCCATGCCTCTTGAAGGCATACCATATCATAGGTAGAAATAAAACCAACGCAATCCCTATCAAGAAATCTCAATCTAATGCTGTCAATATTCCAAGAGACACAGCGAATGTGATGGTTCAGGGGTGATAGCTGTCATAAGGGGGTAGAGGCAGAGGGCTCGTCTGGTGATTGTATCGCTCCCACTACAGAGGGAGAGGGTTGGTTTAGAAGCTACGAAACCCCTCTCTAAGAGTGGACCTATCACATACTGTTTATTCCCCTCATCCCTAATGGTATGATCAAGGCCGGCACAAGTGGCAGTTGGTAGGGGAGAAAATAGCTCTCCTTCTCTGGAATCAGAGCTCAGTAAAACTACTGGATTAGAGGAGCATAAATTCTTCACAGTTCCCTTAGAATTGGAGTTAAGTGGACTTAAACTATGAAGATATTCCGTAATGTCCACTGTATTCCATTCCGACACTCTATCCGGACTCTCATCAGTGTTAAGCAGGGGAACTATGGCACCAGATGTATGGCCCAGCCATGGGCATTCCTCCACTACTGAGGGAGAATAATAGATAGCACGAACTAGGGTATTTGCCACTCTTTGAATGAAAATTCCTGAAGCTTTTAGCTGCCTCCGCCACAAATCATCTGAAATTTGCCCTCCAATAAATACAAATTCCCACCTCTGAAAGCGACCCCTATTCAAAAGGGAAAGCATATCCGAAATCTGTCGACAGGTGACAGATACACCCATGGAGAGTTTGATAAAATCTAGGAAACTAGCCAGGTCCAAGATTTCATGTCTCAAAAACCTATATTTCTTATTTATGCTAAAATGAAAAATGATAGCTGAAGCCCATCGCTCATTAGTATCTTGTGGCCAAACTTTAAGCGGCACAAGGTTTGCATTGTTGTTAATAAAAGGAACATCTTACTGGATCACGTCTGGAACAGTCTACATGGCCCAGAGAGTATTCACACATCTCCCCAGTTGGCTGATTTTAAAACAAAACCAGTATGTCCTCTCAGCATATTACTAGCAAGAATATTCGAAAGTGGAGGAGGGCAGTCAGTCTGAGTGGGACAAGCTAGAGATATAGGCTGGGGGAGCCCTTAATGGCTCACATAAAGGCACCTTTTCAATAGGAGGTGAGGGGGAACCAAATACAGCACTAGGAGCCAGGGCAGCTTTACTCGTGACAGTCCCATATGCCAAAGAGAGCGCAATACCAGTATGAATAACTACATCGGCTCCCAGCTGAACCACTGGGGCGGGTGGGGGTGGGGACGTAGTAGCAAACTTGTTAAATTCCATCCATAGTCCCCTGTCCCCCCCCCCCCCCCCCCCCC
>QEPC01007512.1:8314363-8335006 GCA_003113815.1 Sphenodon punctatus
CCCCCCCCCCCCCCCCCCCCAAACACCTTCATGGAGAAAAGAAGCTTGTTTGAATGCATTAGCCTTTCCTCTAACTCCTTGAACCTAGTGTCCAAGTCGATCTCCTGCCTAATCATAAAATCATCAAATCTTTGATTGAACAATAAAAATTGCTGATGTAAGTCAGCCAATCTAATAGGAGGCTCTACAGCCCCCTGTGTGATATCAGGAGGGTGAGTTTCCAAATGGGAAATAAGAGATTCATTTGGAGCTTCCGAGTCGACTCGCACTAAGCGGGGAGGGAGGAAATAGCGAGTTAGTTTAGATTGAGTAGGAGCAGGAACCTTCTGCATGCTGCACCCCTTCTCGGCTTGTTCAATTTCAGTTGCAAGATTAATGTGAGAATGGGGTGCATGCGATCCCAGCTCCATGTTGCCCGTAAGAAAATCTGTGCCTTAGAAATAAATCTAAATAATAACAGAATCAACAACCCCCAGATAGGCGTTCCAAAGTGCAATTCACTACTCTTCGGTAAGGGGACATGCACCCCTGTGCCCTGCCAGCGCCTAAGGCTTGCGCGCACAAGGGCGCACCCGCTGCCCCGGTGCATGCCACCGGAGCGAATGCCGGAGCGAGGTTGCTTTTAAATTCGCCGGGAGGGAGTCCCCAGTGCTAGCTCCGCCCCTTCCATCCAGTCCAGTCTCCCACTGACACCGCCTCTGGCTTCCCCACCCTATGGCACTGAAGCAGGAGCTGTCTCTGCAATGTGCACCCCACTACCACAGATTGCGTGAGAGCCCATCTGTGCCTTGCAGTCTCATTGAGCCAACAACAGCAGAAGGTTTGGATCTGCTGGATTGCCTGCGGGTTCTGTTCAGTAGTGGTAACAAGGACCTGGAACGCAATAATGAGCACCCTGAAGTTCTTGGGATCCACGGCTGTGGTTCCGGTATCCGTGCAGTCTGTAGACCAAATGCTTTGAACAGCTTCGATACTGTTGACCACTCTTGCTGAACTCGCTTCACTTCCTTGGCTTCTGTGGCTCCATCCTCGACTGGTTCTCCTCCTACCTTTCTGACCGCTCCTTCAGTGTGTCTCTTGCCAACTCCACCTCCTCCTCCCTTCCCCTCTAGGTTGGTGTTCCCCAAGCCTCTGTCCTTGGCCCTCTCCTCTTCTCTAGCTATACCCTGTCCCTAGGCAAACTCATTGCCTCCCATGGCTTCCAATTTCACCTCTATGCTGATGACACTCAACTCTCTCTCTCTACTTCCTCTCTCTCTCTCTCTCCATCTATTCAAGCTCGCCTCACCAGCTGTCTCTCCGACATCTCTACCCAGATGTCTGTCAACTCAAACTCAACATGGCTAAAACTGAACTCCTTATCTTCCCCCCTCATCTTTCCTCTTCCCTCTTCCCTATTGATCCTCATCGACGGGGTCACCATTCTTCCCATTCCCCAAGCCCGTAGCTTAGGCTTCATCTTTGACTCACCCCTTTCTTTTAAACCCTACATCGACTCTGTTGCCAAATCCAGTCGCTTCTCCCTCCATAACATTGCTAAGGTTCGCCCTTTTCTCTCTGTCTCCTCTGCCAAAACCCTTGTTCATGCTTTGGTCATCTCTCACCTCGATTACTGTAACCTCCTTGTCACTGGCCTCCCCCGCTCTCACCTTTCTCCCTATATCTCTGTCCAAAACTCTGCTGCCAGGGTCATCCACCTCGCCCGTCGCTTTGACCACGTGCAGCCCCTCCTCTCCCCAATTCACTGGCTCCCCCTTCCTGAACGAATCCTGCACAAGCTCCTAGTCTTCACCTATAAAGCTCTTCACAACCTCGCTCCCCGCTACCTCTCTGCGCTCATTTTTCTCTGTACTTCAGTCTGTGAACTCCACTCCTCCTCTGTCCTCTCTTGCTCCCCCATGCCTCCTCTGCTCCCCTAACTGCCTTCGTCCCTTCTCCCTAGCTGCCCCTCACACATGGAACTCCCTCCCTGCCCACATTCACCTCGCCCCCTCCCTTCGTGCTTTCAGATCCGTCCTCAAGACCCACCTCTTCTACTCTGCCCTCCCTGACTCCTCGCTCCCCTCACCTGACTCCTGCTGATACCCTCCATTCAGTACAATCTGTTATCTGAGGTCTGTGTTCTCATATTCTCACCACACTGACCAGCCATCCATAATTCTCGATGTAACCGACTGTAGGCGACTGCCTAACTAGGATTGGCTGAACACCTCACGCGAGTAGTTATTGGCCATTATGTACGTAAGTGGGGAGTATGTTGTCGTCAATACGCTGATGATACTCGGCTGTGTATCTCCTTTTTATCTGACCCAGACCCGGCATTCTTAGTGTTTTCCCAGTGTCTGTCTGCTGTGGGGGACTGGATGAGGGCTAGCTGAATGAAAATGAATCCTGGTAAGACAGGTGATGCTCATTGTTGGGGTTGGTGGTCTGGGTGAGGGAGAATCCCGTTATAGGTGGGGTTCGTCCAGTGCTTGCATCTTCTGTGCAGATCCTGGGGGTGCTTCTGGACTCTCAGCTGCACCTGGATGTCCAGGTGTTGGTTGTGGCTAGGAGTGCCTTTCACTAGTTACATCTGGTGAGGTGGCTCCACCCGTACATCTGACTCCAGTCTTGTCACCATCATCCATGTGTTTGTCACCTCGAGGCTGCATTACTGTAGTGCCCTCTACATGGGGCTGCCCATGGTGACGGTTCGGAGGCTGCAGCTGGTGCAGAATGCGGTGGCCTGTCTGTTTATGGGAATGGGCCACTGGGAGCATATTACACCTGCGATTCGGGCTCTGCACTGGCTGGCTGTAGTTTCCCAGGCCCGATTCAAGGTGCTGGTATTGACCTATAAAGCCCTTAATGTCCTGGACCCCAGCTATCTGAAGGGCCCCCTCATTTCCTGGGCTCCTGGGAGGTTCCTGTGGTCGTCGGGGGGCACCCTCTTGGAGGTTCCCAGATACTGTCAGGTGGGGACTGACAGGCGGGTGTTCTCAACAACTGCACGCTCTGCAACTGCCTCCCCCCGATGGATGTTTGCGTCAGCCTAACTCTCCTTGTTTTTAGATGCCAATGTAAGACATGGCTCTTCCACCAGGCATTTGGTGGAGGGGATGATCTTGGGGAGAGTTAGGGGTGGGTGGGTTTTATGCTTGCACATGCTCCCTAACTCTGATACCTGGATTTTAAAAATTGTATTACTGGTTTTTATATATATATATATATATATATAAAAAAAAAATGGTCTTTTATTGTATTTATTGAATGAATGTTTTATGCTTGCACATGCTACCGAACTTGGATTTTAAAAATTGTATTACTGTTTTTTTTATATATATATATATATATATAAAAAAAAAATGGTCTTTTATTGTATTTATTGAATGAATGTTGTGAGCTGCCCTGAGATGCTGCAGGCAGGAGAGGGCGGCCTATAAATGCATAAAATAATAAATAAATAAATTATTGTTCATGTTTCCTCCCGGAGTCGTCGTAACCCAGAAGAAACAACTGGGCCAGCTGCTTCTTCCCATAGTTCAGTGCAAGAGTGGGCGGAGTGTGGTGGGGAAGAACCTGCCTGTCTGTTAGGCTGGTCGTGCTAAACCTGTGTGTGTGTGTGTGTGTGTGGGGGGTTAGTTGGGGCTGCCCGAACGCACAAGGAATACACGCGGGGGGGGTGGGGTTGCCCGTTGATTAGGTTGGACATGCTAAACGTGAGTGAAGACTGCACAGACTGAACCCGGACTCCAGCGGGCCGGTGTCTTGTTAGTTTTCACCCTTTGGCTCCCCAAAAAGGGGTGCTTTCAGTTCAGCTGAGAATATTTGCCAAGAAGTTTCTTAAATGTCTGTCTTGAACTTTATTTCCTATTAACAAAGACAAAAACATGTGAAAATGTTTTCCATTTGCTTCAAACAAGGGTCCCAAAAAACCCTGATTCTAGCAGTTTCTCTTTTGAGACTGTACCTTTTTATAAAAGTTGGGCTACCTCAAACATAAGACCAATTTTAAAAATGCTCTGCTAGTGCAAGTCCCCCTAATTCGATTGGGTGCTTTGAGTATTGGATTGTCGGTTTTTTAACTAGATCTTTGGCATGACAAAGAAAAGGAGCAGTCTTTGTAATCGACATAATCGAGAGATTAATTTTCAATGGCTTAAAGTGGCTAGAGGATTCATTTTATGGCGGCTTTGTGTGTCCTGGCTTACAGGAGGACATTTATTAACCGGTTGATCATACTTGCAGTTGACATAATTTTATATTTCCATTTCTAGGATGGTTACCAGGCACAATTTTTGGGCAGTTGTAGGAACTGATTGTGTTACTTTTCAGTTTCCTCTTCAGTGCAGTTTTCTTTAACTTGGGCCTTGCAAGACTCATGATGAATGTAAAACCTTACCTACTTCTTGTTTCTGTATAATTCTATAATCCATTAGCAATGTAATATTATTATTACATTTCTTTATCACAAGCATTCCTTTTGAATGAAGCTGATTCAAATGTGCTATTGTTTCTCCTCTTAATTAATTCTTTAGTTTTCTGGTGAACTTCAATGCTCAGCAAAAATTTGTAAAAATTTACTTTCCTTTAAAGCTTTAATTAGTTGGCCTGATAAATCCTGCCAATATCTTGGGTGATTTTCTGGATAACAATATCCTATTAATACTCTACTGTGTTTTTTTACAATAGAATTTGCATAGCTTTTGTATCTGAGAAATAAATTGTTCTTCAAAGATATTTTTGATTAAATGACGTGTTGGATGCTGGAATCTGCATGTGCTTGGAAGAATTCTGACCGCAAAATCCCAAGTTTTGTCTAGAAAGTTGCATGCGGTGGGAGACTTCATGACAGGTTGGGCCAAGAGAACTGCATCCCCAGTGACCTTTTTTGTGGCACCTTTACTGCCAGGTGCCACTGTACCAATCTGGTGGCCATTGCTTCGAGCTAAGGGGTCTGCTTGAACCAAAGTGGTAGCAGTGGCTCACAATGGTGGGGCCTGACAACTTCTTGGTCTTTTTGAACACCACCTGCTTAATGCTATTGGGTTGAGGCCTTACACTCTTTCCTGGTCGGGAAACTGGCTCTGTTGATGGTTGTTACTTGATTACTAGACTTATAGGTGGCGAGCCATTATTATTACAAATGGCTTAAATCAGGATCACCTGAAAAACCAGTGTCACTCCTACAGTAACTACACATGTTTTATTTAATTTATGCAGCTTAATTTTTATGTATAGTCTTCATTTCTACATTTCCTTTCATTAAATTAAGAAATTGCTTATGTAGCTTATCAACTTTTTACTTGTGGTCAAGGACCTGTGTTCAGTACGTTTTCCCCACTGGCAGCAATGGAGAAAATGCAGTGAATATGGATCCCTGCCAGGGGTGGCTGGTGGGTTTTGAGGTTGGAGGGGCGCTGCCGGTGGGTGGGGCCAGGGCAGCGGTGGGTGGGGCCAGGGCAACAGTGGGTGGCATAACCCAGCAGCAAGGAGTTCTAAGGGTTATTACATTACTTAATCAAGCAATTCCAGTTAGGTTAAGCAGGTTATAATCACCTCCTCTGCCAGGTTTAAAAGCAGGCAGACAACCTTAAACCTCACTTACAAGCAGTTTTAGCAAAGACACACACTCACGCACACGCAGCAGAGGAGGTTAAGAATACTGCTTCAGAAAGAAGGGACTTGCTGCATGTATGCTGGAGGAACCCCAATCCCTGCTTCAGAAGTCCCTTCTGAAGCAGTATTCTTGCCCTCTGCTGCGTGTGTGTGTGCGCGCGCGCGTTGGGGGGGAATTTCAAGGCCCATGAATCACCAGACTCACAGTTACATCTCACGATTTAACAAGCACCCCATTGCAAACACAGCTAAAGCTCGCCAGACACACAGTTATAGGGGACAGGGTGGGAGACCCTCGGGAGGTGGGAGGATCTTTGGGGGATGGGAGCAGGGGTGGGGGACCCTTGGGGGGTGGGGAGACCCGCAGGGTGGGGCGAGGGATCACTTACCTGGCTGCTGCCCCAGTGGTCCCCGACGGCCTGGGCTGCAGGCAGAGGTGGGGGGTGGGGGTGGGATTTGGCTTGTTTTAAATTGCCCGTGTGTCCTGCTTCTCGGGAGCCAGGATGCGCAGGCAATTTAAGCTAAAACAAACAAAAAAAGTTCCCTACCTTGCCGCCCGCCCCCCCCAGCTCTTAGCGGTAGAATGGGGGGGAGAGCGGCAGAGGCAGGGAAGCAGCTGAGGCTGGTGGCGCGCTGTTTGAGGGAGAACTCAACAGTGCGCTGCCAGCCTTGTCCCTAGCATGTGCGGCTGAGGCAGGGAGCAGTGCGCATGCGCGCTGGTCCCTGCCTCAGGTGCCCAGCCCAAAGCTTCTTGCCTGGGCGTTTGTTTCAAGCACCCAGGCGAGAAGTTCCATTGTGCCCATTAGGCGCAATGGAAAAGGCTAGTCCCTCCCTCCACAGCACGCCCTATGCGTGCTGTGAACAGGGGGCTCAGCCACCCAAATCACGTTTTCAATAGAAAACGTGGTTTGGGGGGCTGAGCAGCTGAGCCTTTTTGTCCCTTCCGGGATCCACTCTCAGAGTGGCTCTGAGAGTGGATCCCGGAAGGGAGATCACTGACAGTAGCAGCAGCCTCTGAAGTCAGAGGCTGCTGCTGCTGTTGTCAGAAGTGGACGCATGTTTTTTTTATTTTAAAAAAGCAGTGGCGGGGTCCCCCACGGCGCATGGGGGGCACTGCCCCAAATGTCGTGGGGGGCCAGCCACCTCTGATCCCTGCTTAGGATTTTGTGTTGGACTCTATTTGAATGAAATTTGGAATTAAATTAAAAGATGGAAAACCATCAGTCTTAAAATGTTCTTTTTTTTTCCTTAGTTACCTGAAGTATAATGTGTAAGACAAAAAAAGTGTTCTATCTAAAAGCAAAAGCAATTGGAACAAACTCTTTATTTATTTATTTAGTGTTTGTTTTTTTTATCCCACCCTATCCCTTAGGCTCAGAGTGGCTTACAATTCTTTAACTTATTAACTGTAACATAACTACTAACTAATTAATTCAACTCTTAATCTTCACGACAACCCTGTGAAATAGGTTAGGCTGAGAGATCTGTGACTGGTCCAAGATCACCCGGTGAGACTTGAACTGGGCACCTCCCTGCTACCTCTTGGTCTAAGCACTGTGCTCTTAATCACCACCACCCTAGCTACACCCTACAACAGAAACTGAAAGTACTGTTTCCAGGGGGGGGGGAAATTATAACTGAATTTACTCCACTGTAAAAAGTTAGAGTAGAGACTTAATATGGTTAGTTCTGTAAAGATGTAAAGGTTAGTTCTGCAAAGATGTACACACATCTATGTGTAATGAGTTGCTGTCCCCAGTTAAATAAATAAACTGAACCAGGCCTCCAAATCATGAGGTTAGTTTACAAATACTAATATGTTTAAATAAAGACTGTTTTTACACGGGTTTGATGGGTGGAGGTGGGTGGGTGAGCACACCCAGCAAACACCCATGGGCGCCGAACAGGGAGACATTTTCACGGACACCGCCACGGGGGATTGTGGGACAGAAGGGGAGGGGCCGGCGCACACCCAGCATGCGGGGCGCAACTGTGAACAGGGCACTTCACGATGTCAGCGACCTCCTAGTCGATCTGCTCCTGGAGTGGGTCATCCAGCTCTGGGACCCGGAGGTAGTGATCTGGAGCTTTGAGGCGATGGCCTTCCCGCATTGAATCAGAGCCATTGATAGCACCCACATACTGATATCCCCTTCCCCCCCTCAGTACCAAGACTGATTACCTGAACAGGAAGCAAGCGTTCTCTGTGAACCTGCAGGCAGTTGTTGACCACCAATGCCAGTTCATTGATGTGTACACAGGCAGCTTGGGGAGGAGCCACGATGCTCAGATCCTGTACTTCTCCCCATTCTTTGCCAGGATGTTTGATAGGGAGATAGCCTCGAACATCTTTAGGAGGATCGAGGGTGTCTCCATGGCTCTGGTTGTCATAGGGGATCCCGCCTACCCTCTGACCCCATCACTGATGAGGTCCTATCCCATTGTCTGCACCCCCGATTGGGTGCTCTTCAATGAGCGCCTGGCCTCCACAAGGTGCGTGGTGGAGAGGACCTTTGGTCTACTCAAGATGAGGTGGCACCCCCTGCCTAACTGGAGCCAGTTCGACCTGCAACACGCCCCCATCCTTGTCAAGGTGGCCTGCATGCTCCATAACATCTGCGAGACTGGTGGGGCTGCCTTGGCCTATCCCCCCTCTTCTCCCCCGCCCCCCAATACAGGGACAGAGCCCAGTGCCCTGTACCAGCATGTTCAGGGTGGGGCCTTCAGGCAGATCTCTGAGGAGAACCGGGATGCACTCTGCAGACTCATAGTTGCCCAAATGGCCAGGAACTGATGGTTGCTTATAGACTGCCCCATTGCAACTGCTCCGTATCCGTGTACACCGTGCACCAATACATTGTGCTGTCTACCCTCGCTCCTGCCTCTGTCTTGTTTGTTCAGTGATATGAGGACCCCACCCTGGTCCATTGGCCAGTGTGGTGCTGCTGTGGGTCCACGATCTCCCATGCTGTGGCAGGGCTGCCAGTTGTTGCACCCAGCCAACTTGTTCTATGGACACCCCATAGGACCCCTGTCTCCATTCTGACTGCTGGTAGCGGGGTAGATTTCTGAACCCCTAGTAGTTTTTCCCTTCCCCGTGCACCCCGTGTCCCTGTGGGCTCCGACTCCATGGGTTTCGGGGCTGCACGCAGAGGGTGATGTGTCCTGTATCTGTTTCCAGGGACGCCTCCTCCACCTGTAGCACGGGGCTGTCCCCTCCCACTTCCTGGCTGGCCTCACCAGGGACTGAGGACTCCCCCCTGCTCTGGTGGTTGTGGCAGTGGGGGTGTTGTTAGTGCCATCTTTCTGCCCCTGGCAAAGGCAGTGCCATGGATGTGGGAGGCCACGATGTCCCTGTCGATGCAGAGGAACCGATCCAGCTGATCCTGGAACTCTATTGTGCACATGGCATGGCCGGACTTGAGATTATTTTCCTTGATGTTTTTATATGTGGACCTCAACTCCTTTGTCTGCTGCATGCATTGGGTGGCATCCCTATTGTACCCCGACTGCTGCATCTCCTGGGTGATGGCTTCATAGACCTGTTTTGATCTTGTAGTTGTGCACCAGGTTGTACTGGAGCTTTTCAGCCCCCCACACGCGTATGAAGGCCAGGGTCTCCTGCCTGGACCAGGGTTCCCCCTTTTTGTGTAGGGGGCCGTCGAATTTGGTAGCTAGGGGCCCGCCTGGTGGCGACTGTGGCAGTGGAGAGGTGGTCTCCTGTTAGGGGAATACATGGGGGTGAGCTATTGACCTGTTGCATCTGTGGGCTGTTCCTTAGCTCCCCTTCCCCCTGGGGGACTCCCGTTGTTTTATCCGACTGCCACGGAGGCCCTCCTCGACTGTTTCCCCGGTGGTGCTGTGCGCCTGGGTCTCAGTGTGCTCCTGTGGGGGAGAACGGTGTAGCTTTCAGCTGCCCACCCGGAGTTTCCCCAGCGTGTGCTTGGGGCTTGTCTGCTCCCTCCCTCCCTCTCACCTCGCTCTCCGAAGTGCTCTCCTCTCTGTGCTCCTTTCTGGCTGCTTCACGGGTGTTGGTGGGTGGGTTGTGGGAGCACGCACACCCTCCCATTGATGTTTACGTGGACGCTCTCCCACCCATCCATTGGGTGTTCGTGGGTGGGTGGCGTCTGTGTAAAAACGGCCAAAGAGTTTAAAAATTGTTTTTGGCTTTTGTTGTTTTTTTATTTGGTGTCTTTAGGACACAGTTGCATCATGTTTTTGTTTTTCCAAACGCTAGTCCACAATCATGAGACACTACACGTTCTTGATTCTCTGTGCTAACAAGTAGCTTTTTACTTGCTAGTGAAAGTTTGAGGTGGGTTAATTGATTTAAACATTCACTGTTCAAAACTTATTTAAGCCCCTTAGTGTAGGGATCTGCCTCTAACTACTGATTGTACAGCACCAGCTACATTGCTGCTGTTAGAGGAGAAATAATAATAATAGAGTAAAGGTATCTGCCTTAGTAGAAATTGTCAAAATTAACTATTTACCCCCCAGATTCTTAAGCTCTTGAATAGTGTGCACTGAACTTTACTAGAGGTTTTTATGGACCACCTGCCTTCCATTTGCAGTCATGTACCTGTTTTAACATTTACAGCAGGTGGATACAATTAAGAGTTCAACAGGTATCCATGGGTTAAATCTGAGAACATGGTTTAGTGTCTTCTCTCGAATGTATCCTACTGAGCTGTTGGCTGTGGGTTTTTATTTTTTTATTTATTTTTTTAACTGCCAAATTTTAGGCTTTGGGGGGGGAAGGTCAACTGTTTTTCCTTGGCAGATACTAAGAAACTTTCCCCACCAAAAGCATGTGACTTCTAAAACACCACACTTTATTTCCTCTGCACCATTCCCTTGTGTGTAGGTTGCATCTTGTCTCTTTCACTAGGGTGCCCTTTCATGATCTGCATTGAAGGGAAGTAGCTATGCACTGGAGGTTATGGCAACATTTATCCTCACTGCTGAGTTTATTGTGTCTGTGTGTGTTTGTAAGAAGAGGAGAAGACCGTAGAAAATACAATCCCAGAAAGAGCCACCTGGAAATGGGCAGTTTCTGGGGCTTGTATTTTTTTAGTGCAGAAAAAGGGCTTGCACTCCATTTTATATTAAGGTTCTTAAAACTAATTTTGTATTCCGCCTAGCACTCTTGGAACTGCCCCTAATACATATTTGACAGAAGCTTACTTTGCTGAACTCAAAAGTCTCTAATATTAAAGTTTGGGAAAGTGTGTTCAGCAGTTTTTCAGATTGAATGTTCAAGGGGACCTGCTTGAGAGGGTCACTAAGCATTTTAAAGGGAGACTATTTCACCAAGTCGGCATTTTCTCAAAATAAGCAAAACGTAGCTTTTGTATACTACACCTGCTCATGAGTCTCCATGTTAACTTGTGAGCATATAATCATGTTTTCCTACTTTGAGAGGAAGAATTTCCTCTCTTGCTGTATAAAAGCCATCCTCTTCTTCTCCCACCCTCCTCTTTCCAGTTTAAAGCCCTACACAGGCCTGTATTTATGAGCTTGTCCTGGCTTCAGCCCGTTTGGGAGAAAGAAGGCCAACTTAAATCCAAATGTATTTTTTCTTTTTAGAAGCGTGGCCCTGACCTAAATGTCTACAACCCAAGTCTGTCCTGAACCCATTATAATATTTATATAGTTCTCCCACCCAAAAAAATCAGGTATGGAACTCTTCACAAAAACAACACATTGTTTTATTGTATTTTAAGGTAATTACATTTAAAGAAATTTAAAAGAGAGAGGTAAAGAAGGAGGACTAAATATATTGAAGGGAACCAGCAGTGAATTCTCTAAAAGCACCTGGAGAATGAAAAAAAATCTTCATACACTTTTTGAAGGTGAAGAGAAGACCCGAGAAGAATGTCTGAGGGGACCAAATCCTGCACTGAGGGACCCGCCGCAACAAAGGCCCGATTGCCTGCCGACTTAAGGCACAAAGGCAGGATTCCCAAATAGCAGGTGGTTTGTGAGCCCAGAGAGCCAGTAGGTTGAGGTTCCAGGAGCAGATCTCTTAATAGAACCAGGGCATATACTCTTCAGGGCCATGAAAAACAGCGGCGCAATCTTAAATTCAATCCTCGGCTCTCTAAGCGGGCCATGTAAGAACACGTATCTTGGCTATGGCTTGCAGCCAGCCATGCCTGTTATGCCATGAATCAGCCCAAGCCTAGTCCAGGACCCCAGCTGCACTTCAGACCCCTGGGGCTGGCCCAGCCTGTACAGTATTCTCCTTCAGATGCTAAAAACTAAGGGCACCGTCCTCATTCACCAAGTGTGTAAGGAATTTAAGCACAAGTTTGAGAGCCAGTGTGGTGTAATGGCTAAGTGTGCAACTTGAACCGGGGGACTCTGGTTCTGGTCTTGCCTTAGCCAGAAACTCACTGGGTGACCTTGGGCCAGTCACAATATTCTCTCAGCCTAACCTACCTCACAGGGTTGTGGTGAGGGATTGAAAGTTGTGTTAAATTGTTTTCGTGTAAAGTGCTCCAAATGCTATGGCAGGGGGACGCTATATAAAAATAAAGATTATTATTATTATTAAGTTGTATGACACTTAAGGCAGGGGTGCTATATTATTGATCACAGCAAAGTGCATCATTGCCTGGCACCCACGCTTGCTTGCCCATGCGGTGTCACCCACAGAGCCCAGCACAGACCCTTCGTGTGACCAGCATGTAAGTCTGATTGACCACTCGTACGTTTGAGCCAGGTATAGATGTGTGTTCCACTCGCCTACATTACAGCAGCAGCCCCTCAGCTATGGTTCTACTGCACAGTGACGCTTCTTGGGGTGAAGGAAGATTTGGCACCTACTGAAATCTAGCATGACACCTTGGCTTGCCACTTAACATGCGTGCAACTGCCTTAGCACACCTGGTGAATGAGGATTGTGTCCTAAAGCCTTGTTCCCATGAAAGGTTGCTGTTACCCTGGCGTAAAATACTATCCCCCTCTGGAATGGCTGTGTGATTGGATCTCCAGCCATTTGTTAAACTATCCCCTACTCTTCCTCTTACCTCTTGGTACTGACCTGGCCATTCTTTCCACGGAAATTGTGTCCTGTTGAAAAGGACCACAAGCAACCTGGAGGTAATGACCTGAGATATAATCCCCCTCCCCATTAACCCTTGTTTTGTGTGATTGTTCACAAGTTTAACCCCTGGGTGATTTTAATGACGTCTCATCAGTGGCCAAATTAGAAAGGAGATTGCCAATTGTTTGGGTAAGAACTGCTAGCACACTTAGTCACCAGCAAATACATTTATACGGTGTAGACTTGTTTGAAGTAACAAAAGGGAAAGGAATAATAATAAGAAATTTATATAGCGCCCTCCCCTGCCTTGCGTTGGCGCTCGGAGCGCTTTACAGAATAGAAAACAATATAAAAGTATAAAACTATTTAAAACAATTCAAAAAGTAATAAAATACTTTAAGATAGGGGGGGTATGCGCAAGTAAAATAGGTAATTGGTTGCAAAATATAGGTTATAAATGTGGTGTAAAAGTCCTACTTTCATTAGATACATTTATTTATTTGAGTTTATATGCCGCCCTTCCCAGAGGCTCAGGGCAGATGTATATGGGTTGTGAGTTTAGAGGTTCACAATCCAGACCACTGCAAAAATCATCTGTACACAGCTTGTTAAGTAGGACTTCGGTCATGTCTCTTAGTCTGAACACTGAGCAAGAATACACTTTAGTATATTCAATAGACAGGATGACTAAGGGGGTTCCAGTCTGGCCCATTGTCATCAGTTCGAGGTTGAAATGTTTGGCCTAGTCTAACCTGCAGATGTTGGTTGCTTTTTTGCACATAACTAAAAATGGTGTAAACTTGCAGTAGACGCACACTAGTCAGTTTTAATGTCTAAAAATAAATAACCGAAGACCTGGTTACATAAAAATAGGACCTTTCATGAACTTGCTCTGGAGCTAGATTTACTTATTTTTACCCCATATCTGTATCATTTTTCATAGGTTTATTTTTAGTTTAAATCCTTTTTCCTCTCATCTCTTTCTCTCTCTCTCTTTCTCTCTAGCTACAATTGATGCTTAATAAGTGAAACCTTTGCAGACTTTTGTAGTGGCTTGAAAGAGCACCCCTATTGACTCTGAGCTGAGTGGTGGATAGTTCCCTTCCCGCTGTTCGCTTTACTGCTGGATTCACCTAGGGTGCAACATCCTTACAGAGCAGAGCAGGGAATTGAAATGTGTTCTTCTGAGAACAGCAGTAAGTAAAGCTGCCTTTCTAGCTATTCTCTCAATTAGCTCCTGGGAGACTATCATGCTTTCACTAGTTCCTCTTGGGTATTTGTGACCTGATAACATATTGCTATAAATAATTATTTGCTAGTATCAAATTACATTTTGTATACAAAAAGCAAGCAACATTTCCCCATCGTCTGTCCTGTAGGCTGCAAGTATTGGTTTTTCAGGCCAGCCTTTTTTGGTGTGCAGTGTTGACTTCTCCAATCTTCTGGACTCTGACTTTTGGTTTCATGCTGCAATTCAAGGTGAAATTGACACTGAGCGGTGCAAAGCTGAGATCAGGAGTGTTATAGAATTAACTTGAAGATATCCGAAGAACATCAGGTTGATAGTTAAAAGTTCTCCTCCTGGTTGTTAGTATTTTTTTTTTCCTATTCAAATGGCTTTCCGTACACTTTTATATAGAGATGCCAGCAATATAATTGTAGTTTGATCTTTTGTGTGTCAATGAGGTCTATTTCTATTAGCGCTCCTATTTTAAAAAAAAACAATGTTAGCCTGTTAATCAGTATAGGCTGGACTACAGGTGGGCAAAGTTTCCAACCCCAGGAGCCACATGCCAAAATCTTCATATGTCAGAGAGTCACGGGGATACAGTGCATGCACGTGTACAAACTCCTCCTGCTGCATGATTCACTGTTGAAGCCTGTGCTCTGTGATTCTGGCTGCTGGGATTCTGAGGAGCAGCTGCTGAGACTTGGGTGCACTTAAGGAAGACACAGGACCATTTAGGCAGCCCTGGCCCAGGGCCAGCCCTGGCCAAGGGCCACATTTGAATTGGCCAAGAGCCGTACACACTTCTCAAGCCATAGTTTGTCCACCCCAGGGCTAGAGTCTAGACTAAGGGCACAATAGTAAAACTCCCATCGACTTTTTAATAGCCAAGGATTGTCCTGTAAATCATGCTAAGATTTAGTCAAAGAGCTTATCTACACTAACTTTTTTAATGTTGCCTTATACTGTTTTGCAGTGGTGGTAACAATGGTGAAGCTATGGGTAGGTGCACATAGAGGAACTGATATTAAATTCTTTTTATTACCATCTTTTTGGGGCTGTGCTCAGGATTGAAAAGAAAAAGGTGGGTCCAGATTATCTATTTTTATTTGTATTTCTATCCCTCCCATCTCCAAAACAGCAGGCTCGGGGCAGGTTACAGTAATATGAAAACCGTTACATACAGTAAAATACGTCCATCCCTAACCCTTAAAGAAAATACAATTAGAATACACAAACCCCTGCATGGATATATGGCCTGGATCCATCCCCCTAGGTTTGAGTGCATGCCCTCATCTCTGCTGCCTTCCTCTGTGCATGTTCCTTCACTGACTGAAGGGATGGACTGGATCCATGGGCCAGTTCCAGGAGTTGGAAAGGATACAAATAAAAATAAGCCATGGGCTCATGATCTATAGCTTCTAAGGCCGTGCTCCCACAAACAGCTAACTTGATTTAGTTGGGCCATACTCCTGTTTTAGCCCTTTTTTCAAATGGTCCGTGGCTAGTGGGGGGCAGCGCAGGGGTGCGCTGCTGCAGGGGTGGTGTGGGGAGGAACGTGCACATGGGTGCACACCCATCCCTCGCGTATCTCGATGCATGCCCCCCTTCATGGAGCAACTCGCGCTATCTCTGGGTGGAGGTGGGTGAGGATGTGTGGTACAGCGGGAGCACACACGCCCACCCACTGGCCATGGCTGTGCAATTGAGACACACCCACACAGTGGGCATGTGTGGGTGAGTCTTGTTTGAAAAAGTCCTTACTCTTGAAGTGTTTGCATGAACACAGCACTAAACCAAAGTTATTCAGGAGTGAGAAGAGAAGTAACTATGGTTTACAATTTAACTAATGTGGGGGGAGAGGGAGAATTGAAGCAGTACCACTTTGGTCTACGCTGCTTGTCGGAAAGCTACCAAAACGGAGTAGTTACTTCAGTGGAATTAAATTGAAGTAGTTACTTCAGTTTACTTTTGTTTGTCGGAACATGGCCTGAATTCCATATGAATGTTTGTTTTTGAGGGAAGATATGGGGAAATCTGGTTTATAGAGTCCTTTCCTATTAACTTGTATTCCTGGCCCATGACAGTTATAGTCTGAATATAACCAGACTTACCGTTAAGTGGGAGAGTTTTGTGCACTAATAGGAAGGAAGTGAAAAAGTTCTAGTTTTGATGCCCATTACATATTGATTATTTTAGAACTATGGTATGGCTCAAGTGTGTAAAAACATTCTTAATTATAATTGTATTTTGGAACAGAGGAAGGGAAACAAGGTTGATTATATAATTGAAAAACTGAGCTTAGTGCCAGAACAAATTTAAAGTGTATAATATTATAATGGAAAACATGTTAGCATTTATTTATTAGAACTATAAATTGTGCAACAGTAAACTCCTACAACTTTATGGCTTTGCTGTGAAGGAGAAAACACTTCTCTGCATAAACAAACTTGTTGGGCTGAGAAGTGACTGGTTGTTATCAACTAGAGATTGATTTCTCCTACATGAAATTGCTGCTACAGATCACCTACCCTGAAATGTACTACCCCCTGTGTGCTGTTCGTTGTGGAGAACTGACACTTTCTTCAACAACGTAGGCTGAAGGAGGCTGGTGCTCTGAGATCGTCACTAGTGCCTCCTTGCAACTTGTTGATTCTGTAGGATTTTTCTAAACTTTGTCTTCTCCACTGCTATCTTCACTAGCTGGTTTTCCCAACTTTTCATTGGTGCTTAATTTGGTTTAAAAAAAATTAAAAGAAAAACGAATTGTCGGGACTCAAGCTAGCCCCCAAAGCCCAGAACTTGTCAGAGTAGAGGCTGGGACCCAGTGCCCGAGCAACCCGTCCCTTGCTCTTGGGGCTAGACAAGCAGGAGGCTTTCTGAGAGTCTGGGTGTCGACAGCATGGTGTTCTGAGAATGCTGTCGACACCCAGACTCTGAGATCAGACTTGTGGAGCTGTGCAGAGTGGAAGCTCTGCAAGCAGCCCTTATTCACCTGCATCATACTTTGGGGTCTGTAGTTGTCTTATACTACAGAGTTTCCATAGCCCTGTTTCCTGTTCCTTCCACTTTTTTTATAGTCTCTCAAGCTGTACGTTCCTGGGGCTCTGCCCCCCCTTAATTTAATTTATGGGGCCACACATAGTCTCCCAAGCTGTACATTCCTAGGGCTTTGCCCCCCTTAATTTAATTTATGGGGCCATGCCCTGGCAAGGCCCCCCCCAATGCATTAACCCCATTTACAAATTTAGCTGCTTGTCCACATTATTAGAGGGTGGGAAACTTAAATGTGAGGCAAAATCATGGTGGGGAGACACCCGTGAGTCTCTGCTCATGGGTGCAGGTGGTAAAAATGTCACCAGGCAATTCTCTCAGCGATTTCACTCACGCATGATGGCTCAGAATCCAGCCCTGTCGTCCATGAGTGAAATTGCCTTGGGAATCGCCTGATGACTTTTTTATCCCTGGCCACGAGTGCATTTCCTCACATATGTGACTTTTCCTCACATAAGTTCCTCCCCTTCCCCTGTAACATGGGCAAGCAGCCTTTGGCCAACATAGGAGGGTCCCTATAAACTCAGGGCTTAAGTCTCATGACTCTTAATGTGTTGTGTCTATACATTCTGTAGTCGCTGTCTCTTCGTCTTTTGGAGCCTTGTTTCCCAGGGAAGCAGAAGGAGAGGTGTATGCAGGTGCTGCTTCAATAATTATTCAGTATTTAGATACCATTAAAGCTCTGTGGTGACCCCTACTCATTAACATTGTAAATGCAGGGACCCATGTTCTCTGTGCTTTTCCCATTGATGGGGAAAACACAGTTAACATGGGTCCCTGCTGAAATGCGAGTTTCTTAAAAGTCCCAAGTTTGACTCTGTGGAAGTAGCATGTATCTTTTTTTTCTTAGTATCTAAATTTCAAGACATCTTTTGGGATTAATAGTTCAAAACTCTACCCCTCTCTCTTCCTTTTAAAAATTGTCACAAATTTATCAGGATTAAAGAAATTCCATTCCAACTATTAAACTAAATGGTATTTATCTAAATTGACTTGATGCGTTTTGTGTGTATGTAGCAGTACATTCTTAACGTGAATGGTGGGGGAAAAAAAAACTTCAAATTGGAAAAAACGTAACAGAAAATTTCTGCCAGTTCCAGGAATAACTTTTCCTTATTCTTAATTTGCTGAATTCTCTCCCTTCCCCTTGCTGTGGGCACAGCAGAGGATGTTCCTTCTGGTGGGCATGATAAATGACTGGAGAGAAATTCTGGTGACCATCCTGGCTAAAATTAAACTCTGCATATTTCTGTAGGTGAAGAGCTCTGAACTCTGCATACGCAAAGTGCTGTGTAAAGCTTAAATGTGTGTGTGACAGAAAATTTCACACCTTCTGCAAAATGGGTTCAATTTACATTGCGCCTGTTCCTGTGAAGTTTCCTGACCTTTTTAAATAAAGTGCCACAAGTTGATGATGTGATTAAAACACCTAATAGTCAAAATCTGTGATATAAAGTTTAAGAAATAGCAGGTTAGTAAGTGAGCAATTGTCTTTATGAAAAGGGTCAAGTTTACTAGAGGTAATGGAAACTGCCCTTGGAGCTGTTCATTAGCTTTACAGCCCGGGTTCATTAGCTAATACAGATGGGATAACCAGTGTGTCACAGCAGCAGAAGAGCTCAGCGCAGCAAGCCTTTCAGCAACAAAGAAAATAAAAGCATTCCTGTGTAACAGGCTTCATCACTTATCTCTGTTCTCTGGTACTGTTTGTGCTGAACCAAGGCAGCTGCTACCCCAAGTTAAGAGAGAACAAACTCAACATGGCGTGAAATTACTGCACTACCATTCACATTCATTAGAGTTATATTGTTACCAGCTACAAGCCTGACTGGTCTTTGCATGAATAATAAAATGAAATACTGCTTTGTGATTTTTTTAAATTTATTTTTTATTTTATTTTTTATTATTTTTTTTAACCTTAAAATATTGACAAGCCACGACACTGACCTTGAAACTGTATATATCTGATCTGGAAGAGTTTTATAATGGCTGCCTGTCACATACTGGGAAAGGGTTTTGAGACTTAAAAAAAGGAAGTTATGAACAATTGGATGGAAATATGCTCACTGGATATAGTTTCTAAACACACACAGATTATTGGTGTGTTTTTGGAGTTTTTCCCCCAGAACCCTTACCAGATTGCAAAGTGGGTATTTTCTGGCAGGAGAAAACTTTTATTCCAATCCACCAATTAAAAAAAAAAATAAAAAAAATAAAGTTGTGTTTTTTGTTCAGTCAGAGAAATCCACCAATAAGCCAGCAGAGAGACTGACTCTTCTTGATCCGTCTTCCAACAGACAGGGAAAAAACTTAGTATGTATAAGTTTAGACGCATCTCTTCAAAACTGCCTCCAGATTTTTATTTATTTATTTGCCAATGCTGCAGTGGTGACATTGCAAACCGTTCTCAACGATGGCTGCAAATGTTCCTTGTGGCTTTGGGGTTTGTTTGTTTTTTCTTTTTCTTTGCTGGCTTTACTTTTCCTCTGATGTCAAATTGCCATGGAACTGGAAGCCAAAAGAACTTCAGAACCCTTTTCCCAGGAGGTGAATTAATAAGGGAATACCTGATGAGCGGCTGGGAATCTAGCAAAGTGTCTTGTCAATCATCAGTCTAAAGAAACTCAATTCACTTGTTTTATGACTAGGATCTATAGTATTTTTCTAGACTAACCTAAGAGTTGAATTGCATTGTATTTTATATTCATAAACTACCCCCCACCTCCACCCCAGCTTTGGGTGTCAGCTTCTCCTTAGACAAAGTTCCAACCCATAGTAAAGTTTGACCGTTTAAAAAAACCAACCAAACAAAAAAACCTCCTTAGAAATGGTCTGCTATTTCCAAGTTGATTTTGTCATGGTTTATAAACTAGACAGGGTGTAGACCTACTCCCACTGAAGTCAGTAGGGAAGGACTTACCCCAGTGGAGTTAAGATTGTACCATAACTTCAAACAAACAACTGAATAACCAAAACAGATAGTCAAGTCAGTCTCTATTCATTCCTAGGTTAAGTGTACATAAGCATGGGTTTGTTTCCCCTAGCAATATGTTTTGGTGTCCATCCCAGCTCCCCATTAAAGCCTTTGCTGGGTTGATCAAAATTTCAGCTTTTGTGTGGAAAGAAAACCTCGCATTTCTTTCACAATTTGTGGTGCTTTTTGACCAACTCTAACTTCCACTGAAATCAGTGGGAGTTGGGTCAGGCCATTTGTGACTGTAAGGGGCGAGAAATTATTCAGAAATTTGCTTCTCGGTTTTTAGCTGTGCTCTTTATACAAAAATGTAATTGTAGTCTAGAACAGTGGTTCTTAAACTGTGCCAGCCTTTCCTCTAGTTTGTGGTAGTTGAGGTCTCTCTCCCAGCACCCCCACCCCTTGCTTCCTCTTTCTTTCTCTCTCCCTCCCCCCCCTTCCCCATCCTCCTGCGACTTCCCATCTTTCTTCCCCTTGTTCCTCCCACTCTCTCTTTTGCTACCCCACCATTTTGGAGACTTTCCCTAGCTCAGTTTGCTGGCTGCTCCTTCTTGTGCCCCTCCCCCAATACCTTCTGGACCACCTGTTTGAGAATCACTGTTTGGTTCCAAATGGAAGATATCATCTGAACCAATATTGGCCACAATTCCAAGTGGGATCTGCACAGGATCTGTGTGGCACAATGCAATCCCTGTGGAGATGTGTGCGCTTTGTGCACATGTAGGATGCGTGCAG
>QEPC01007512.1:8337480-8385302 GCA_003113815.1 Sphenodon punctatus
TTTCCTACTGTGTGTGTGTGTGTGTGTGTGTGTGTGTGTGTGTGTGTGTGTGTGTACACACACAGTTACACAATACTGTTTTATAAAAAGTGTGTTCTTGTTGCTGTGTTAGCACAATTGCGAGACTGATTTGAGGAAATTAGTCAATTATAAGCAGTGGTGTAAAATGTACAAGTAAGCTTTTTTGGGGTAGCTACTGCAATACTAGTAAGGCAAAGCGTTTTTAGGAACAGGTGTTGTAAACTGATGGTGCCTTCATTAGATCGGTGTGTGTGGGAAATAACTACTGGATTATGTTGAGAACATAATTTACAGCTAGAAATGAATGTCTGTATATGGAACTTCTGCATTATAATTTACCCATGTGAGTTAAGCAGTACGCTGGAGAGAGGCAACTTCAAGGTTTCCTTTCACAACTGTTGTTTTAGCAAGATAGGACTATAGGGTTATGCGTTTTTAGATAAGTCCCACTCTGAGTTCAATACTAAGTCAATGTAGGCCGCATAGATGGGAAGTTTGTGAAAGGAAATGTTTCACAAAATAATTTGTGTTTTCTTGGTGCGGATAAATTATGATGGTTGTAGTTTGTTTCAATGTGTTTTTTTTTAGGAGAAGGCAACGTTATAATTTAGTGTGCTTGCAAAGTCCTTTTATGGACAGATAATCAATTTGAGGTTTGGTTTTTTCCCTTATCTGCTATAATTAGAGGTAGATTAAGAAAATCCTGGATTACTTAAATTCTTTTTTTGGTAAAATAAAACAAAAGCATACACTGTAAACAAGCCACCCTTTTCATACAAAGCTATTGCTGTTGGTCCAGTACGTGGGACCTTGATTGTGGAACCAGACAAATGTGTTGGTTGCAAAGGTTTTTTGCTTTCTATTTTTTTTCCAGTTGTTGACTTTCTTAATGTTTGTTTATGGTTCATAGCTTCAGAAGGGGAAACAATATGGTGAAATGTCCAGCTTTCATTTCATACTGAATAATTTCATAGCCAGAGTAGTAATTGACTGTAGTAGAAAATACTCCATTTAACATTCTCCTCAGTTATTAAAAACACTACCACCAAACAATTGGGAATCTAGGTTCTGGTTGACTTTGGTTGTGAATATTGCTGTTTGAGTGTCTTTGGCAAGACTATTCAGCGCATGCTAAAATTTAGCTTCCTGTTCCCCAAGGCAGCTGAAGTCTATTATTTCCGTGGTGGAATTGTTTTTACTAAAAGCATATTTTGAAAATGACAGCAACATATTTGGATGAAGGTGGGGATTAGACCTACTAGCATGTATGCATTTTCTGTAATTGCTTTGACTATAAGCACAGAACAAAAACCGAGTGGATTTGGATGCTAATCCTGGCAAAGCATGCCTCTTCAACCTTTTCCTAGTTTTTTCCTAAACAATGATGCAGCCTCCAGGGATGATACAACCTACTACTGTAATAGTTTACAAATAAGCCTTCTGAACTCATGCTGCTTGTGCTGTTGTGTTAGTATTTTCATCATAAAAGGAAAAGTGCAATTGCCTGGCATTCTGTAGCTTGCTTTCACCTCTTCCTTAATCTGAGCTGTAGGATTTGTAGATGTTGCTGTTTTCTATGCAATTGTTTTTAGTGAGATAAGAAAACAGTGTTACATTTTACATGTTGCTATCTAGTATTTAGAGCACTTTCAGTTATATCAAGTGGAAATATTCAAACCATATGGGATGTATTTTTTTTTTAAAAAACGTAGTCCTCCTTAATCACCTCTTAAAGTGCACAAGTATTTGATTTAAAGAAAACTTCAAATTTCAGTTCGTTTTAGTTTATTTAGTGCAGTCTATCTGGTTGCTGCAAAAGCTTTTGTGTGCTTGGAATGTATATCAGAATTTAGATGAAAACAAGTTAACCAAAGTGTATTCTTTTCAGAATGAGCTACTTCCATAAACAAAACTAGGTAGTTAAAACTGTAGATTAGGAACTAGCCTGAAAGAATTGAGGAACAACATTTAACTTTAACTGCAAAAATAGCTCTTAACTTACTTATTTTTGGAGAACAAAAAAGGAAAATAACATACAGTGTATGCAAGATATTGCAAACTTTTGTAACAGGAAATGTGTCCCAGTATTATTAATAGAATAATTAGGGGGAATCAGATGAATGTTTGTGGCCAGAGATGAATTATGTCCAGTTATTGGTCTATTGACTTGAAAAAACAGTGTACATCAGGGATGGGTAATTTTACTAATGTGCAATGAGTGCTCAGTTAGGAATAGTTTTATATAATCTAAGAATGGTTGGAATTTGTTTATTGGAGAGAACAAAGTTCTGTAAACATTTGCAGGAATACCTGTCCTAATTTTCCTGCAAGTGTGTTGACCCACCCTCTACTTAGAAAAGCGTAATTCTTAATTTTTTTCTATCCTAGAAAAAAATGACTCAAACTAGATTTCATGATCCATTTTTTTCCTTTTAAAATTCTCTAGGTCAGTAACAGATCCACGCGATGGAAAGAGAGTTGCACTCAAAAAGATGCCCAACGTCTTCCAAAATCTGGTCTCTTGCAAAAGGGTCTTCCGGGAATTGAAGATGTTGTGTTTTTTTAAACATGACAATGTAAGTAGAGTGTGAGTTTTTAGTAAAAGATTACTTGTGTGCTAACTGCATGATGAAAGTTTTTCGAAGATGGCTTCTTCAAAGTGTCTCTTAAAATCCATCTTTTAGAATGATTTGCAGGACGTCTTACAAAACCAGATGTAAACTTCACACCTAGAGTGAAAATATTAAATATATAGCTCTGGAACCTATGGATGTATATACACCTGCTCTTTCATCCTAATCAGAGTTTATTAGTGAGATGGAATGTCTGCCTAAACTTTCTTTGCTTCGCTAACTTGTATTGTCATCCCGACCCTTGTTCCATTTTGTCTCAGCACTGCAGATTCTAAGACTGATTTTATGTATGTGGTTAAGTGCTGCATTCGGATGAATGGTGTTAGTAGTGAATTGTAGCACTAGCTACAACATGTTAATAGTTAATTGACATTGCACTTGAAGCTCTGGGCACCATACTAGGAAACTATAAAAGGGTAGATTCTGGAAGTCAAGGATTGTGGTATGAGATAATGTTCTGTGCTGTCAGACTCTATTTTTTTCATAGTTGATGTATGTATTAATTCCAGGGAACAATGGTAAAAACTTTAAACAATGTGTAAGCTGTGTGCGTTTCAGAGAGAGGAGAGGAGAAAACTGTGTAGATGTAGGAAGCCTTAAGATTTTATTTTGTACGTGCATAAAACTGCTTTTGAAGCGTATGTTTCTCTGTTCTTGTAAGAGCTCCTTCCACCATTTTTACCTACTTTCAGCAAGTCCCATTTATTAACTCCTCTTCCAACTTGGTTTGGTGATGAAGGCTGCTCAATTATAGCCTAGTCTTGGGGTAATAAATGAAGTGGTAGGAAAAAAAATAACCCTGCTTCTTGATTAACTCATGTAGACTGTTTTACCATTGTAGAATCCGCTCAGAACTTGGTGTTTGGTTCAACAATACTTATTGCTACTTTTCTTAATGGACTCCATAGTTTGTACTTGTCTCCAACACAAACAGCTCATTGTTCATGAGGCAGACCCTTCAAAATCATGAACCTTTATAAAACAACAAAAATCCCCAACTTTGGTTCTTTTTTTTGCTTTCTGTTCTTCGAGCATTTTAGGGTTTGTGTTTTCCCATTTTCTTTCTTAACAAAGAGGTCTAGAAGCCTCTACATATTTCCCCTACATATTGTGGTGTTCTGAAGAGCAAGTCTACTCCTCTTTCAGCTCCAGTTCCAAGGAGAGGGGCAAAATGCAGTGCTCTAAAGCTCTTCTCTTCGAGTACTGTGTGCAGTAGTACAGGAGTTGTGCATCCGAGCAGGAGGTTGGGCTAGAAAACTCTTGAGGTCCCTTCAAACTCTGGTTCTAGGAGTGGGATCCAGTTTTAGATTGAACCTACATATACAAGATTTAGGTTTGAGACTGCCTAGGAGCTTTGTACCTTTAAAACTGCATAATCTTACTCACTTTAGGAGAAAACAAATGAGTTGTTAGCCCCCACCAGGTGGGTGGTCCCCTGCCAGTTTCTTAGGTGGTCACCAAATGTTTGCCCCCACCTGCCATCCACCTGACATGGATCCCCACTCATAGCGGGAGAATGTGGAGCCTGTTGTGTGGGCGAATGCAGGTTAATGTGCGTTCATGGAGCTGCGTGCCATTTATTCGAGTGCACGCAGCCTTTGTCCGCATACAGGTCTGCCAGGACCATAGAATCCTGGAAGAAGTGCCTGGAGCTGTCCAAGGAGCGAGCACTCCCTCAGCTCTTGCTCTCTCTCTGGTGCTTTGAAAACGTTTACTTTTGCTTTTGGAGTGCTCCAAAAAGGCACTCCAAACAGCAAAAAGGAAAAACAGAAGAGCAACACAGCGTGGGGTGGGAGGTCATTCTCATCAATTTCCAGGATTTTCTTCCTGGGACGGCTTGTCATTTTTCCACTACCTTTTGTTAGGCTGGACACGTTAAATGTGTGTGGTGGCTGCATGAAGGCTCCACGGGCATCCTCTCGTGTGTTTACCTGATTACATAAACAAAGTAGGCCCATCAGATTTACACCCATCTCAAATGTTTCAGTGCCCATGACAGATGTAAGCATAAGTAATTAGGAGGCTGAGGCCACTTTCAGACATTCTCTCTCTCCCCCTAGTGCATATTCTGGCTGTGGGGTGGGGGGGGCGGGGGATGCGCAGCCAGAATATGTGCAGGGATCGGCCGGTCTGAAAGCCCCACGCGCGGCTTTGCCAGCAGACATGCACAGGGATGCAGAGCTCTATTTCCTGCTCTGCGTCCCTGCGTGTGTCTGCTAGCAANTGGCTATGCATTCTCTCCCCCCCCCCCCGCAGCCAGAATATGCGCCGGGGGTGGGGTGGGGGGATGTCTGAAAGTAGCCAGAGTTTGGTTAAGAAAAGATGGGGGTGTTTGTTTCTTAGTAGGGGTAATCAAAGACTTAATGGCCCTAAGCAGGGGCCTGGATGTTTGTCCTTGGAGACAATGGTTAGGTTATCTGAAAGAACTTAAAACATAGGTTGGGGAGGGGGGGTACAAGTCTCCTAATACAACATGCAACCCCAGAACATCCTCCTCCCTTCTTTGTTCCGCTTGAAACAAAGCAACTGTGAACTTGAAAAAGGAAGGATGGCACCTAACTGCCTCATTTCCACCCACCCGCAGAATCAATGGAGACATGGAATCTTGGTTGTCTTTTTGTGGTGATTGCATATTTTTCCAAAGTTTCCACCGCGTGTACAAGCCATTGGTGACAAACCAAGCATTCTTTTTTTCCTCATTGAAATGCCATGGTGAACTTGATTGCATGAAACTTTGGCTCACTTTGCCTGCATAGCACAGCTCAGCCAGTTGGACAAGATGATCTCAGCTGTCCCTTCTGAACTTAAAATCTATTAAAATTATTTTACAGTTGCTTTTGGTTATGCTCGTCGCTGAGGCAGTATCTTTAACAGTTTCTCAGCAGCAGATTCATCACAAGATAAATTTTATAGAGAATGAGTTTAGTGTATTTTTTGCAAAAAAAATAAAAGCAAGTTCTAGGAGCACAAAAGCAATTTGTTACAAATCTACTCAAGTGCCAGAGACCTCATTCCTATCATGGGGTTCAACAAATCTTGCCAAAATGGCTTTATTGAGCTGTGCGGATTTAAGTTCTCGCTGCTCTCAATATTTTCACTGACATTGCATTGATGCAGAAATTGAGTATAATTATTTTGTAGTAGAAAGTTAATACCTTTAAATACTGTTCAGAAATGGAATCGTGTATTCGACAGTGATAAAGAAAAACTGTAAAACAAAGAACCTCTCCTCTCTTTTTGTGCCATACACCAGTGCTGGATCCAGGGGTGTTTGGCCCCTTTGCAAAATGGTGGTTTGGGCTCCTTTTGTAGCATTTTTAATTTTTTCTTTTTTGCTGGACACACTGATTTGCCCATTAGAAAAAGGAAATTATTAATGTAGATAATTTTTGATGTTCAATTCAATATGCCTTCGGAACTCAGGGCTCCTACACTGCAGATTCATGTTATGCATAGGTTATCTCTAGTTTACTAATGGGCCCTGTATTTTGGGGTTGGGCACCTGCCTGAATTGCTGCGGTCACCCAGCATGCACTTGCCTGGATCCAGCCGGCCCTGCCGTGACAAGAAAAACAAACTTGCGTGCTTTCCAAAAGTTTTTCAGCCTGTTGTTTTTTACTTTTAAAATTAGCTATTGGGAATGAAGCAAGTTTTTTTTGGCTCCCTAAGCATGAGTTTCAAGCTAAGGTCTCTTAAACCATGTAGGCTATACTTTGACTCTAGGATGTGACCTACAGTGCTGCAATTGCTGGTCCGCTCTGTACTTTGGAAATCTTGACTTCTGAAGGGCCCAGTCCCGACTTCCTTTGTTGATCATTGGGGAACCTGAATACTAATGTTGCATGAGACATCCTTCCCAGTGAAAGGGAGAAGTATGCTGCTGCTGATTTTTAGAGTGTAAGATTTTGCATCTCTGCAATGCTTAGTTATCAAAATGGAAGATTACAGGTTATGCTACAGCTAGTTGGATGTCATGAATCCAGTTTCCCAAAGAACTGACCACAGTCCTCCCGCTCTGACAGCGAGCCAAGGATATTGTTTTATCCTGCTTTTGTAAATAAATGTTGATAGCTTTTGTACATCATAAAGAAGGTGAGGATGCATGGGGAAGAAGATAACTTCTGTCAGTTTGCCATTTGCCTTCCAATTTTTTACATATTTACCTGTGTGTAGTGGGTTGCGATTCACATTCCCTTCTTGGATCATCTGCTTTAGATTTTAATGATATAAACTTGGGCTAGCTTTATTTACTAGCTTGGGCGGGAGATGTACATTTTTGCACTTATCTCTAAATTAAGAGGGCCAAACACTACCATTGGCAACATGTTCCTAGCTGCTATTCACTTCAGTGGCATGTAGACAGATGAAATCCTTTCCCCTGCCAATAGTCTGTTACTACTCAACTGCTAAAATTCAAAACATAACATTACACAAGATTTTGTCCCAAAATCTATTATGTAGAGTGAAGTTATAATTAGAAGCGCCTTTTCCTTCTACAGCAAAGTTAAACATTCTTTAAAAATCTCCAATTATTGCAGGTGGATTTGACATGTGCAATATCACCTGGTATTCAGGATACCTGTTAATATGTGGATTTTTAAAATTAGTTGTCAGGCAAAACGTATCTGAAGTGCCTCGTAATAGTCAGTTACATAGAAGAAATTGTTCTGTCAGATTTGTTCAGCACAAATACATCTTTTGATCTCTTATATTGACTGAAAACACTTTAAACATAAATGTTTTCTGTTTGTGTGTTACTTGGTGGTTTTCTCATTGGCTATATTGCTTGCTTACGTTACTCATGTGACATAAGAAATTTACAAATGGTTTGTAGTATTTTGCCAAAGTGCTGAGGCCAGTTCTATCCTGGCTTGCATTGCATACAGTTCTGTTGAAGTCAGTGGGGCTAACATAGCATTAAGTGCAAAATATTTGCCTAGTGTCCTATGTGCTGACAGGATGCAGCATTCATTGTGTCGTCATGGTATTCCCACACAACATAATTTGATGCAATATCCAGACCTGAAATAAAAACAGTGGAATCGAATTTCAGGAAACAGTTTTTAAATTTTCCACCTTTGTCAACGCAAGTGGCTTTTTGCTGTCTCAAACTGGCTGCTTTGTTGGATCAAGAGTGTGTTGCAGGACCCTGTGTTCACTGCACCACCCTGCCATGGCTGCTTTCTTTGACACATTTCCCCATCTTCTCTGTAGAAAAACTGTGTTGCCTTTTGCTTTTCAGGTACTCTCTGCCCTTGACATACTTCAGCCTCCTCACATCGACTACTTTGAAGAAATGTATCCTAACTATAAAATAAATAATCTTAACGGAGGTAGGTGTGATTGACTTTAGCCTACAGAACTGGAAGTGTTCTGATTTGAATATTTGATTTCTGTGTTGGGATTTGGAAAACTCTATTGAGCCCAAGCTTCGCAGCTCGTGTGAATAGCTTGATTAACGTCACTGGGATTGCCTGCCATGTTCTTAAATGAGCTGAATAGATTCTGGTTTGAGCTTTGAATATATGAATACTAGCACACAGGCTGGCTTTTGAGGCTTATATCAGCAGCCATCGTTCTCTTCATAATTCCCCAAAATGTTCTACAGAAAATTACTTCCAGGAATTCTTGTTGGGCAGTGCTCATGAACGAATATTCTGACACTATTCCTGAAAATGCTTGCTTTTAAGTACTTAATGATGACATATACCGGGAAATGGGGACTTTCCAGGAATATCCTCCACCCCCGTACAGCCAGCTGTATTTCTTATTCCTCCCTCAGGGTCTATTTATTAGGTATTGCCCAAATGTATTCACAATTTACCACAGCACTTTCACAAAGAGGTTCTCCATCATATAGATAAAGTTATCAGGTAACTCTGAACACAGTAGTAAATCTAGTATTGGGCATTTGAGTCATTCCCATAATAGCAATATTTTACAACTGGGAACAAGATGCATAACTCACGATATGTGTTTGTATCAGTTTGAAAGTTTTTGTGTTTTTTCAGATTTGGGGTTTAGAAGCTTGATGGAGGAGGCTTAGAATATTTTCAGTAGTTAAGGGTTATTTCTTGACGTTTCTGTTGAACACTTCAATATTAGAAATAAAAGCAATATTTCTTAAACTTTTCTCAACCTGTATTGCAATAAAACAAGGAGGTTTTTGAGAATAGAAACTATGCAAAATTGATTTCATTTTAGCAATTTCTTTTGGCCAATCTTTCTGTAGCATCCATCACTATGATGGCCCCAATCCAGTGCCCTGAGAATCCCCGCGCAGAGCTGCGTGAGCACGCGTGTGTGCACAGCACAATGTGCCGGCAGTGTGGGTTGTGTGCGGCTGTGCGCACACGCAGCTTCGCACAGGGATCTGCGGTGCATTGGGTTGGGGCCAGTGTATAGTTATGGTTAATACAAGGAGGCCATATAAATATTTGGATTTTGACTCTAGAACCAAGGATCGTGATTAAAATAATAATTTTTCTTTCTCTAAACAGAGAGCTTAGTGGTTTACAGATTTTTCAGATCCTAATAAAGTCTGTCTGCCTGGACTCATTTGGCTAATCTATTACGATACTTAGAGTGTAATCCTCAAACTACTTATTGTGGAGTAGTGTCATTGACTTTGTTGTAATTACCCCAAAATAAATGCTTTGAGGATTGTGGCCAGAGATTTAATTTAAACATTTTAACCAAAAGCAACCCCGCTTAGAGTCCTACTTAAGTTTAGCGAAGTCTTATTAGGGAAGTCAACTAGATAGTTGTAAACAATGGGTAAAAACTGACATGATAGTGACTTGCTGTGCCCGGGACTCACCTGTTTGTTTGTTCCCGTGCTGCCAGGTGTTGGCCTGGGATTGCCCTAGGGCGGGTAGGTGGCTGGTGTGGGAGGCGTCCTTGGGAAAATCATCGATGCTCATCCCAGGCCAAGAGTTGCCCACGCGGAACAGTGTCGGCGTGCAGATTTGTTTGGGGCCTCTCCCTGACCTGGGGAGTGCCAGCTGCCGTTTCCCAGGCCGGGAAGCCCCTCGCCCTCACTGCCTGCACGTTTGTTTTTACTCAGAGAGTAGTATTTATACTCCTTAATGATTGTGAAGTCATTTATTGGACACTGTTTTAAAATCCAAATGGAAAGCTTTGCAGATTCTTAAGAACCCAGGTTAATAACCAAATATCTTAGCTTTGAAAACGAAAAGCCTATTTTGGGGAGATAATTACAGTAACTTCAAGGATCCATGTAAATGAGTAGTTGATTATAGGGATGCGCATTTTGGTTTTGGAAACTATTCCAAAACTGAAATTTTTGATTTTGGAATTCGGAACCAATTGTGAAATCGGAATTTTTGAAATTTTGGAATTATTTCGGAGTTGTCTGCAGAGGCAGGAAATCATAGTAAACAAGTCCTGGGTGGGTGGGAAATCATAGTAAACAAGTCCTGGGAGAGGAGGGGGGGGGAAGTAGAGAGCACGGAGCCAGGAGAATTGATTGGTGTCTATGGTGGCCAATGAGCATCAAGTATTTTCCACTGACACTTGCATGGCACTCTGTGATTGCTTAGGCACCAGCCTCTCAGATCCAATCACAAGGGTTGGGGGAGGGCACTGTAAAGCTTTATATTGTCACAGCCAGGCTTTTTGCTCTTGTTCTGGATTAGTCTCTGACTTGTCAGGTGGTGCTTTCACAACTTCTATTGCAAATTACCCTAGGTCTCAGTGTTTCCAGTCAACATCCGAATCTGAACTTTCACTTCCGATTGATTTCGGAATTCCAAAATTCTGAAGAAATTCCAAAATGGGTCCCTCTTGCACACCCCTAATATTTTATATTGAATAACCAGTATCTGCTATTCATAAGAGGTCCATTAACTTACAGAAGGATCTATATTGGGTGTTTAACATTCTGGAGTGGTTTTACCTTTTTCACTTCTGTGGTGTGTTTTTAATGATCAGGTAAAAATGTTACTTGCTGTTTGAAGAAAACATTTCTTTCAGTAAAGCATTATTTTTATAACAGACACACAAGCCTAATTTATAACAAACACACAAGCTTGTAAACTACAATGTACATGAGACTAATTAAAAGGTTTCTTGTTCACTTAACTCCCAAGAGAGATTTTTTTGCCGTTTTTAGGTTGTTTGTACTGTCATTCGTGGGGGGCAAGTGCTGCAGAAGCTAAACTGCAAGCCCTATTAATGAAGTCTTAAAATAAAAGCTTTTCTGTACAGGGAATTCAGAATAATTTGCTGCTGACATGGTGGTAGTATGTTAGTGCTTATAAAAATATTTTAAACTTCTACCACAGAAAAACATATCGCATCTGTATTGTATAGTGGCTGGAAATGGTGAGGTACTCCATGCCTAGGGAAAGCTGTGGTCTTCCCACGATTTATATTACTTGGTCGAGTACTTTTCAAGAGTTGTAGACACCTTTTGTTTGAAGATTGCTGCATTCTACACATAGTTGATGCTGATGGAAAATGTGGGAATTCCAGGTCCTCCCAATTGCTCCATTTTATTTTTAAGTTGAATGATCTGAAGACTTAGAGAAATTTCCTCCTATGGAAGTTTTGGCTTAAACAGATTATGAAACTTGTAGAGTCGGTAAAGGGATATTTTAGACCACCCTGTAATCAAGCAGGAAGTGTCCTTGGATCTTTGAAATTGCTCTACATTCAGTACTTCATTTGTGTCATAAAAAGAGTCCTTCTCGGGCCAAGTCGGAATTTAAACCCTGCACTGTAGGAGGGCATAAGAACACATGACTACAGCATCCCTCTGTCCCTGCATGCGGTGCGCTTGGCCCCATCCTACCTTATGGGGCCGTGGCTGCAGCCAGTCCACCTGGGTCTGGGCACTGAGCTGGGCAACACCCCCCTGGCAAGTCCATCCCCAGAAACTGGGAGGGCATTCTGCGGGAAATCCGCAAATAGTGGGCCCACATTTGGCTCGGGGCCCTGTCTATACGGTTCCCAAAGAATCCAGTCTGTATCCAATCCGTTTGAAGGCAGAACTGAAACAGGGAATGTTGTACACCTGGTCCACCTACAAATTTCATCATTTGAGATCTGCCTTCTAACTGGTTGGAGCAGAACACACCCATACTAGCAAGGAGCAGCAGGGAGAACACCCCTCTTTGTACCCTTGCCATAGGAACCTGGCTGGGAGCAGATACCTACAAGAGGGCACTCCCAGCCAACGGCCGGGATCGTGATAGCACATAATGGAAAAGATGATCTTCCAGGTAGGTAACAATGGAAAGACCAAACCTGGTTTGTCAGACACACTGAAGATTCATACTACTTTGAGTGAGACAAACATGGGGTATCCATGTGCTTCCTGATCCCTGTCACTTCCAGAGTCCCAGTTTCTGTGTGGCTGTTCATTCTTCACCTATAAAGCTCTTCACAACCTCGCTCCCCCCTACCTCTCTGCACTTATCGCCCTCCATACTCCAGCCCGTGCACTTCGCTCCTCCTCTGTCCCTTCTCTCACCCTTCCACGCCTTCCCTGCTCCCCTAAGCGCCTTCGCCCCTTCTCACTTGCTGCCCCCCATGCCTGGAACTCCCTCCCTGTCCACATCCGCCTTGCCCCCTCCCTTCATACCTTCAAATCTCTCCTTAAAACTCACCTCTTTCGCTCTGCTCTGTCTGACTCTTTATCCTGCTGAGCCACTATTCCTATACCTACGATCGGTTTACCCTTATCCTTGCAACATGGACCTGCCTGCTGTCATTCTCATCGTAACCAAGCCAAGTACGTGCACTTGAGACCTCGCATCTTCATGAATGTTAGACCCCTTGTCTCTCCCTCTGTTCCCCTTCCTAAGTCTCTTCCCCCAGCTCCTGTCTCTCAGATTGTAAGCCCTAGGGGCAGGGACCCTGTCTATCTTATTTCTTTTTAAAGTGCCAGGTACACTGCTGGCGCTATATAAATGTTTGTTAATAATAATAATAATATAGTGCCAGCGATGTACCTGGCGCTTTACAAAAAATAAGATCCCATGCTCTTCGAGTTGTGCATGTGCGCGGTTTCCACAGGGCACAATGTGCCCACGATTAATTTTATTTATCTAAATTTATACCACACCTTTCCGCCTAAGGCTCAGGGCAGCTTACAAAATAAGAATTGATGAGACATGGGATTGCAGCCACCATCATTAGCTTTTTTATATATTGCAAGCAATTTACCTGATGCTGTGCAATCATTAGTTAGAGAAGGACGGGTACATTCATGAATTTGAGAGGTCACAGGTCCACAAACTTAGCTTAGTTACTGGGGAGAAGGAGACCTGACAGGTAAATCGGTAGAAGCAGCATCAGTGAGTAATCTGTGAAGCTGGAGGTGAAGTGGGGTGAGGTGCTAGGGAAAGCCTGATGAACAAGGTAGGTTTTTAGGCGGGATTTGAAGATTGTGGGAGGGCTAATTCTTGATGGTAATTGACTGCTTATCATAAGTCGACCTATGATAGGTACACAATTATGCTAGAGCATTCTTTTGAAAAATATAGCTAAGAACAAATTTTTTTAAACATCTCAATATTTGCAAAAGACCATAAAGATTATTTGTTAAAGTCCCCAAATGAGCTAGTATTTCCCCCGTCACTAGTGCTTTCAAAAAAACAACCACCACCAGCTGCCATGCCTTAGCTTCATGCCACCGCATATGTTCAGTTACCCTTTGGCTTATTTTATGAGTTCCCTTCAGTTTGATAGCACCAACGTCTTGGTTTGCTAATCTCACACGTTGAGGGGCAGTGGGAAATGTGGATATTTAATTAGGCAAGTTCATGAGTAATTAATACGTGGTTGGTACACTCCTCTTGCAAAATACCATTGCAACATAGACTTTCTTATCTCTGAAATTAGAGAAGGCAAGTCTTGGATTTTTTCTTAGAAGTTGTTTACTCGAGCTATTGAATATTTCATAAGACTAATAAGTATGTGTGTACACTTGGAATATGTTGTAGTGATTCTCCTCCCCCCCGCTCCCCTGATACCTTTCAGGGTTAGTAAGAAACCTGCATTGGAAGGGGTGGGGGGAATCCTTTTAGGGTTCAGAAGAAATATGCAAGCTTAGTTTACATGTTCATATACAACAGCTGACTTTCCAACCAGTGTAAAGGCATTTTTGTAAGCTTTGCTAAAATAGCCAAAATTGAAATTTCACAGCTATTTAACTCTCAGTTGCATAAAAGTAAGGCTTATTTAGTTGGCTGTGTATGGCATGAAAGTCTTGACAGGATGTATTTGTATTCTTTAAAAAAATAATAATCATGAAATTTGGCTACTTCCACAAGATTTTTTTATGATTATGTTCCCCCCCCCTCCATAATCTCAAGGTTTCGTATCTCATTAAATCTGCCTCAGTTTAGAGCTTTCATAACAATCAGGTTCCTCATCTCAAAGTGGTATAAAATAAAGCGGCCTTTAGCATTCCTATCATATTATCAAGATTTCAGATTTATACCTTCATCTAAAAAGGTGACATTTTAGTGTTTGGGATAGTCTAAGCCAACGAAGTGTAGTTCAAACTTTATATGGATCTTTTCATTCAGAAAACACAAACAACTAGGAAAGAATACAATAAGCCAATAAATCCTATTAAAAGTTGTTTCTTGGGTAATAAACAAGAAAAAATGGATTCCAATTTGCCAGGTCTGAAGAGAGATCGAGATCCTTACAGTACTGAGAATTAGCTAAGGCTAACCTAGAGAGAAACTGGTTGCCCTGTAAGTCCCAAATATAAGCAATGGAAGCGAAGTAGTTCTGATCTGTCCTGTTGAACAAACTTCTGTCAGTGAGAGGATGCAAGATTTTGGGCCACACACAGCGTTTCCTCAGGCATGAAATAAGTAGGAACTATACTCTGAGGAAATGCAGGCAGGTAGATATAAGAAAGCAATAATTTGGGAGGGGGCAGTTAGAGAGCTTTCAGACTTTGCAGTGTGTGGTGGTCTGCATCCATCTTTTCTTCTTTTTCATCATAAACAAAATCAAACACTAAATAATAATATGAAACACAAAACACAAATGTAGAAAAGAAACACCTGTGGCGTAGCGTGTTCAGACACATGCCTGCCCATGATACCATATTTCTTTGTAAAACTTGAATAGTAATCTGTTGCCAGTTTTTACTTTCAGCGTTTTCTTAATTATACAGCAAATGGGAGAAATAATGCTATGAAACTTTGGCCATTTATAAATTGGTTGGCAGTGTATGATTTGCTGAAGTATCCACTGCAAGCTGATGGCAGTAAAAATGCCCCCTGACCAGGCAATTTAAGAACAAATTAACATTGTCCTTCCATCATGCCATTTGCAAATGGGGAGACGCATCTGAAATTTAGGCTGGAGTGGCTACAAATTTATTTATACCACCACCATTAAGATCCTGAAGCAGGGTGTGTCCTGGCATCAGGAGATACGGGCTAGTGCAAGGGAGGCAGGGGGCAGCTTCCCCCAGATCCTACTCCTTGGGAGCAAACACTTGGATCCTGCTAAATTACTTGGGGCATATAAGGCTTATCGAGGCTGCTTGTAAAGCAGCATGAGCAAAGGGCCTGCTAGGCCAGAGGTACTTGGGAATTCACTCAAAATCCTAAAGGGCATTGAAATCTTTGAAAATTCGACTTTGAGCAGGCTGAAGAACAGTGCTTGGGTGATCCCTAATTCAGGGATGGAGAATCCTTTACCTCCCACATAACACTGAAAATTAGTAGAAGCTCTACAGGTTAGATGAGAGTTTTGGGGGTGGGGGTGCTTAAGGGATGTGCTCAGGATGGGGAAGGAAAAGGAGGGTCTAAATTATGGATGTTTGTCATGGATCCATCCTTTGCTCTTGAGTGCATGCTCTCATTTCTGCATCTTCTCCTGAGCTCAGTCTTTCAGCACTTGCAGGTAGGGACTGGATGCACAGGCCAGATTCAAGAACTGAAAAGAAGCCAAGTTTAAAAAACAACAACAAAAAAAACAAACACCAGCTGAAGCTACTACTACCTGCAAAAATAGGGTATAGCTGGTGAAATTACAGTTTCCAACTCATAACATTGGGTACTAATACTTGGTTAGTTAGTGCCTGACAGGCTACCTGATTTTAACAGTTTCCATTACCAAATCCCGCCCCCCCCCCCCAGTTCTGTTACCAAAATCAGTCAGTAAAACAGAAAATTGGTAATGGTAATACCTGGTATTTTGGGTGTTTGGTTGCTCGACTTAGTAATTGGGTACTGATTGGGCACCCAGCAGACTACCCAGAACTTTGAGTATTACCTGTGGGTGGCAAATTAGCTACCCATGTCAGCTGTAGCTACCGCAGACCAGATTTGGCCCATGGTCCAGAATTCCCCACTCCTGCCCTAAAACATGAGAATTTGACAGCATTGTGGATGAATATTTTGCTTTTTGAATTATTCTTGCTCTTGGGTTTCTCTCCCGCCTCTTCTCCTCCTCCCCTCTCTCCCCCTCCCGTTATCCCTCCATTTATTACTTTTTGCGCACACAGTATCTTTCTTTCACAAATCTCCCAGGGATTTCCAATTACAATGAGTCCCTTCATCCATGGAAGGCAACGTTTCTCAATTATCCGAGCAGATTTTATTTTTGAGGGTGGGGGGAAGTTAAAAGTGATTTTTAATTGTGGGGTTTTTAAAAATTTTAATGTAATATTCAGTTTGCTTTTCAAGAAAACACTGTTGGGTGCTCAAAATAGCTAGGTCTTTTTCTTCAGTTGCATCTTACAATCAAGATGCTGTTGAAGTTGAAAGTGATTAATGCAGTGTCCCCCAGCTGCTCATTATGTATTCTGCTTCCCGTTAAAGAAAGGTTTATTGTATTGTCAAATTTTAACTGAGATGTTTGGAATTTGATTGCATCAGTTTAGTGTGATATGATTGGTCTGGAAGCTGCTTTTACTGATTGATAGCTGTTTTAAATTTATTTATTTTTGGCCACTTCTAAGCAAATTATTTTTGACCATCTGACTTTTAAAATGTTAAAGCTTCACTTAAGAAATTAATTTATGGTGAAACAGAATGATAGTCTTATTACACTGATTGCTTTTTTAAAAAAGCATTTCAAGAATGTCAGCAATTCTAACTGAGGTGTGTTGAGATTTTCCATTTGATAGTCACCCAAGTTATTGGTTGCAAAGACGGGGCGTATATTATTGCTGGCTCTTGCAGTGTCTGAGATAAATCTTCATAAATTGGATTTCATTTATCTCTGCTAGTTAAATGTCCTCATTTTATTTCAAGTTGTAAGAGTTATAAATCAGATCTAGGTTAAGAATGGTTTCCTCTGGGACTGTATTATCAAGAATATTTAAACTGGATGGATTTGTAGATGCCATTGAATTTTTGTAAGGAACAGAAACATTCTTTTTTTTTATTGCTAACACCAACTGATTTTAAGGACACGGTCAGTGTGCTTTTTTTATATAACTCTTCATACACATTTTGATTTTAGTATCTTGCGCATGGATGCTATATTGCTTTTTTTGTATAAAACTACTTGTTTTATTACTGCTTTCAACTCCATTTTAAGAAATGATATTCCTGCAGTTGCAACAGGTGCTGTACTTAGTCAAAACATGTTAATCATAACCGGTTCACTGAATGTATGCTTTGAAATGCATTTCTTTAATGGGTTTCTGTTTGCTTTTTAAAATGGCTTAGTGTGCATAATAATGTTTTGAAATTGTTTGTGGTTTATCCAGCTGGATTCTACCAATATATTATAGTTTTATTTGGGGATTTCCAGGAAGCTTTTAAAATTCCTTTGTTCTGGTAATCCGTTTCCTGATATAAACCATTGTGACAACGTTGCAGTGAAGCATTTCAGTATGGAGAGGTCTGAATGCATTTAATTAAAAATTTTGTTAGTCCTTCCAGTTAGTGGACTTGTCATTTTGAAGTTCTGATTCTTGAGGAAATAAGCTAGTTCTGCTACTTAAGTTTCTGATCATATTGTCTCAAATTCAAATGTAAAGACTGAGATCCACCAACCCACTTACTCTGGCTTCAATGAGTTTACTCCAAAGTTGCATGGTTTGTGAAGTGTTGCCAAATCATGCTAATTTGCACAGAATAAAACCTATTTCCCCCCCAGTATTTGAATATTCCTAGTCCTTAACAAGCAACACTAAAGCTATATACCTGTGACGCTTTCCTTTTTGATCCTTAAACAGTTTCCTGTTGTTTTTGTCTAGAGAATGTGGGCCTGGGTCCTTTGTTGGTCCCACATGTGTGTGAGAGCCAAAGTAGTTAGATGGTATCTCTTATTGGACCATTTTCAATAAAAGATATCATCTGAAGTACTTTGGCTTCATCTCAGCTATTTTTGGTCCTTCATTGATGATCCAGTCCAAATTTGAATCCTCTCACTTCACGGCCAGTCTTAAGTCTAGGTAAATGGATAAATGTTTGCAGGATGCGACCTGGAGACAGCTTTTATAGAGTTCATCCAGTACAATTCGGGCAGGATGTTATGGACAGTTGAAAGGTGTAAAATCTGCCCAGTTTACTTTAGTACTGTTCTTGGAAGGTTGAAGCATTTGGCTTGGTACAAAGCAGATGGATATTTAGTGTGTCCATTGTTTTCTCCAACTTCTGTATCAATCTGCTATTCCAGCTTGTTTCCCATCCCCCTTTAGCACTGTGTTTGTTTGTTTTTTCTTTCTTTACATCTTCCGACTCATGGGGTTTGCTTCAAAGAGTTTAAGTAGTTAGCTTGAGTTGCTTGTTTTTGGAAAGTTCAGCTGAAAATTTTGAGTTATGAAGCTCCTGGTGTAAAACTGGGATGTTATCGAAAATTTGGTTGTGTTTTTAATAAGGAGTGTTTGGTGTGAAGAGTAACAGGGAAAGCTAGCAGGTAGAATAATTCTGTATCATGGAAATGAGTAAAAACCTCTTTATGGAAGTGTGTAGTGGCTAAATGCGCAGTACCTGGACTAGGCGGTAGGGGGAGGTCCTGGTTCAAGTCTCGCCTTAGTCAGAAACTCATTGGGTGACCTTGGGCCAGTCACAATATTTTCTGAGCCTAACCTAGCTCACAGGGTTGTTGTGCAGATTATAAATTGTGTTAGTATGTGAAGCACTCTGAGTGCCATGTGGGGAGGGGGGTGCTATACATATATATATAAAAAAAGATAGTTATTTACCCAAAGAATATATTTTTTGAAAGCTTAACTTTGCCATCCCTTTTTAAATGCACAAAAGCTAACAATGCACATGATTATGTTTCCGTCCTCACTGCCCCTCCCCATCTCACCTCTTCTTCTAATAAGGTCTGCCAGCAAAGCCAATGTTATATTTCTGAAAAACCATCCTTCTCTCCTCGGCATATTTTTAAGTTGTAATTACACATTTTTAAAATACACACTACTTGAGATCTGAGGATTAATATAGAGGCTAATTTTTGTTCTGATATAGAGGATAATATACTGTGTTCATCTAGGTGTATAAGTTTCTTTTGTGGCTTTCCAGACTTGCTTCACTCTGGCTATGTACAAGAGAAATGCACATCTTCTGTGCTATGAAGGGTAAAGCTCAATTGACGGATGCAGTAGAATTTCGTGTAGGCTACTTGACACGTGCCAAAGAAGCTTTAGGTTACAGATCCTAGAAGCTTTTCTGAGGAACAGAACTATCCCTTAAAACAATCTGGAAGGAATTTTTTTCTTTTTCTGTTTATGGCTTGGAGGTTAAACAAAATCTCTGGTGTTAATAGCTAGGGAATTTAAGGCCATAATAACCAAAGGTCCAATTATCTTTCCTGGGGTGTGAGTAGAAGGTCAAGCTGTAGATCTAGCTACTGAATTTCAGAAAGGTCCTAGTTTAAAAATTCTGGAACTGAGAAAAGTAAGAGGAGCCCTATCTTTGCAGAACATTGATTTCATTTTGTATTATGGTCTAATGTTGTTATTATCTTAGGAAGTTCTCTTATTTTAAAGTCTGGTTCGGATCTTTATATACAAAAGTAGAAAGCCCTTTCACTGGTAATTGGCTTTGTAGCAGGGCTTTATTTTAACGCGGTAGGAGACTTTTCTCATTTATAGTGGAACATACTAACTTTTGAAACCTGAATTCAAAAGGAAACTCCCTGGAGGGTGATCTTTTTGTCTCCAATAAATATATTATACTCTAAGAATCAGTGTAATTTGGTAGCGGTGAGAATTTTTTTTCCTTTTCAGAGGTCTTTGAAATAGGGATTTCTACACCAATTGTTGGTGGTCTATTTTATTATTATTATTACAGGGAATGTTGATGTATAAGACTCTAATGGGAGACTGGCAGAATTGGGTTTGAGGAAAGATGGAGAATTAGGACTTCACAAATGACTAGGAATCCTGTTTCAAATATTGGAATCTTATGAATTAGTAAATTAACAAACAGTAGAGTGAGGGTAATGCATCACAAATATACTCAAATTTATTTGATAAGTGTAGTTTCAATTATGAATATTCAGAGATACTAATGAGTGTTCTGAATTTATATTTTGTAAGAGTAATGAAGTGTTGGTAATGAGACCTTGTTCACAGCATTTTGATTATATTTTGACTGAAGTATGTAGATACAGGCATTAATGGACCTGTGAGCTAGTCAAATTCAGTCTGGTGAGACTGTACTTTTATTATTAAAGTTCCCTGTAACTCAAAAGCTTTTACATGGCTACTTGAAACAAGCAAGTTTTGGCCTTTTCATGTCTGATGTGGTCACACAGTGGTGATATTCAGCTGTGCTGTGGGGTTTCCTTTATACCCAATAAAGGGGCTGAAGCAGGATAATTATTTTCTAAAATTCTCCTCTTGTGTCTATGGGACTAGTCTCCCAGTGCAAGTACTGTAGAGCGTGTCTTCCAAGACCTTTTTAATGCAGCGCAGAGGGAATCCAGGCATCAGGGAGGGTAGAGTCGGGGTAGAGCTGAAATGGGTATATCTGTTGAAATGGTGGTATCCAAATCATTTTTGGGGAAATTAGTTACTAAATGGTACCCGGTTAGTGCCCAATGAGTTATCCAATTACTGGTTATTCCATTTTGTGCCATTTTGCTGATTACCAATTTAGACTAGCTTCCTAACTTTACATGCATTATTTCCATGTTCTTGTAATGTGTAGTCGCCCAAAAATATGAATATTTTCACCCATTACCACAAGTAGTACTTAAAGGCTTGCTTCTGAAAGAAATTATACATGGCCTTCCCTAGTAGTTCACCTTATGTGGCGTACGCACCTGCTTGGGCTGTTGACTGGGAAACTTGGCAGGGCTATTGTATCACCTTTTGCCAAGATCTGCAGGTGTGGGGGTTGGGGTTTTGATTTTTTTTCCCTTTCAAAAACACTGCTATTAAGGAGTACAGATCTCATTCTCTTGCTCTGCTTTACACCTCACCAGCCCCAGCAGAACAGTCATCCTGATTCACCAGCACTAATGATTTGTCTTGCAGGGTTGCAGAAGCTATTTTTGGATTTTCAAAGTTAATCCATCGCTGAGCTGGAGTTGATGGCATATCCCCATAATCATAGACATGGAAGTGCTATACAAAGAGGTATCGGGCAAAAAATCCATCTGGGTAGAAATTTAGCCCCCTAATAGTGAAGCTTTCATGTGCCTTCTGTTTCTGTGATATGCCTAACCTCCTACTCAAGCATTACGGTGGTGCATTCCCTACTTGTAAACTCTGTCAGTTTCAACTGAACCTAGGTGCCAGGCAGTTGTGTCGTTATGACTTCCTAAGAATGCATTTTTAGAAGAGATCACAGCTGCTTATACTTGCAAATGTTATTGCATTGATTAACTTCTTTTTTTTTTGAGTGGAAAAATGTTATTGAAGGTTGCATAAAATAAAACCATATCAAAACACAGAACATAAGTAATACTGGATGACAGTGAGCCAGCAACAGAAGGCTCAGTTCCATTGCAGTATAAAAACCAAGTGCCCTGTATCATAAGCACAAGATATTTAAAATATTTAGTCCATGGACTCGAAATGTTAATCTTAAATCTTGTCATCTTTGAGACCATAACATCTCAAATATATGTCAAGAAGATGGTGTAGGTCTAATGACTTATATCAGAGGTGGCTTGGGAGCCTCATGAGGCTGTTGGGTACCTGGTGTCTGCTACTCTTGCCAGAGGTGGTTCACTGGGGGAATGTCCATGCAGCGCTCTCAGGACGAATCTGATCTACCATTTCTGCCACCAGAGCTTCCTGAGAGCCATGGGAGCAGGGAGAGCATGGCCTGTGCCACTTTTGCTGCTACTCCAATCTGCTAGACCGCATGGGAGTCAGAGCTTTCCTGTGAGGTGGGGGAGTTAGGGAAAGCCATGTTGCCCCCTCCCTGGCACCATGCAATAATGTCTTATGGCTCTCAGCGATATGAAAAATTTGGCATATGGCGCTTGGGCTTGAGAACTTTGTCCACCGCTGGCTTATAAGCAATTGTACAGCATCCTTCTAATAGCAAAGGATGATTTTAACAGCTAAATCCATAGCATCTTAGTTTTCTAGTATGAACCTAGCATGCACTACTTTCCAATCTCTTTTAGTATTGAATTTTGCAGTTGATAAAACATGTTCTTTTCATTAACCAGGAATGATTGTATGCTGCTGGAATCCCTTTCTTTGCTGTTTTCCTTCCTGCCCTCAGCTTCAGTTTGAAGCATCTGATTCACAACGAAGTAATTTTTGTCAGTTACCGTGTACCTGAGTTGGTTTTACTGTTTTGGATGAGATTCAGGAAGTATATTGGACCTACCTATCTTTCTCCTGTTGCCATCAGCGTCTTCTGAGAGAGATCACCTGAAATGCATCATTTTGAGCTTTTTTTTCTCGGCTGTTTGTGAGGTTTCTGTTAATAAAGAGGAAGAATGATTGCATTATTGCTTTGTGCACTTTTGTCGATTTGCAACAATGATCTTGGTGTTAATAAATTTTAAACATATTGTTGAATCAGTAGTGAATGGGGGCAATTGTCCTTGATAACTTGGATTGTTAGTGTGCATGAAATGTCCTGAGATGCATTTAAACTATGCCACTTTATAGGAAACGTTACACGGACGCACTAAATATTGTACAAGTTAAAATGTGTTTTTACACTTTCCGTCTACTGTCTTCATTCTTATTATAGGTATGAAGGGGGAGAGATTTCTGCAGCAGATTTGGTAGGGAAGAGTAGTCACAGTACGTACTAGTAAGAATCAGTAGAGAGAGCAATGTTGTGTTATATTTTGCTTTGAGATTCAATTCTAAGCCATGGGCAACACAAATCTATTGTTAGCTTTCCATAGAAGTGGTTTCTGCTGAGCAGATGTTCATTGATTAGAGATACTGGTTCAAAGAGGTGTTGCTTGTCTTTGGTAGTGGTCAAGATGAGTCTGGTTTGTAGAGCATCCTGCACCGACTAATGGGTACAAACAAATATTTTTGAAAATAAAATTAGGTTAAGGGATCAAAATTCCTTTTGTGTAATTTTCCATTTCTACAAATGAGTAACTTACCCTAGTGTTCAGTATGATTCTTTTGGGCCTGTGGTTTTTCTTCTAGTAGTGTCCTAAGATCAGAATATTTTGTTTAGAAAATTTGTACAAGGTTAGATTATTGTTATGTTTCCTGTTTTTTAAACATGGGAGTTGCCTGCGGTAGAGGAGTGGTGGCTTGTCTACATGCTAGAAAACATCAGATCCCACGCAGTCCAGGTTATGGCACAGAGCCTGCGCTTGTGGCTTTGGCTGACGACCTCATAGAGTTGGACCGAGGTCGTATAACCCTATTGGTCTTACTGAATTTATCTGTGGCTTTCGATACCATGAACCATGAGATGTTGGCGACTCATCTATGGGACCTGGCCAGGGTGAACGGTACTGTCTTACGGTAGTTCCATTTATACGTGGCAGATTTCAGCCGATGATACTAGGGGACTGTATATCGTCCCTTGGTGGTCTCCCACGTGGGGTCCTGCAGGGTTCCATTGTGTCCCCTCTCTTATTCAATGTGTGTATGAAACTGCTGGGGGATGTCGTGTGTAGCTGGGGAGTCTGCTGTGATCAATATGCAGACAACATCCAGCTGTATATCGTTTTCAACCGACCCAGACCCGGAGTTCTTGTTGATATCTCAGTGCCTGGCTGCTGTGGGGGATTGGATGAGGTCGAACTGATTGAAGCTCAGTCACGACAAGACAGAGGTGATGTTAGAGGGGGGTTGGAGATCTGGGGGAGGGGGACACCCCTTGTATTGAGGGGGTTCACCCTCCATTGGTTCCATCTGTGTGGAGCCTGGGAGTGTTCCTGGATACGCAGATGCACCTGGATTTGCAGGTGTCGGCTGTGGCCAATGGCGCCTTCCACCAATTGCATCTGGTGAAAAGGCTTCGTCCATATGTCTCAGACTCCGATCTCGCTACGATCATCCAGGCATTCGTGACTTTGAGGCTAGATTACTGCAATGTGCTCTGCGTGGGGCTGCCCTTGGTGATGGTCTGGAAGCTGCAGCTAGTGCAAAATGCAGTGGCCCGCCTACTTACAGGGGTGGGCTGCAGGAAACGCACAAAACCTGTGCTCCAGGCATTGCATTGGCTGCCTATTGTCTGTCTTCCAAGCACAATTCATGGTGCTGGTCTTGACCTATAAAGCCCTACATGGCTTGGGCCCTGCTTATCTGAAGGATCGCCTCATTCCCTGGGCGGCCCCTGCGGTCGTCCGGGAATGCCCTCCTGGAGGTCTCGTGTTGTTATAAATGGGTCCATATGGACAGGTGGGCGTTCTCGGCGGGCGTTGTTGGCGGCCGCACCGTTGCTGTGGAATGCTCTCCCCGCAGAGATCCTCTTCCAGCCTGAATCTTCTTGCCTTCCGCCGGCAGTGTAAAACCTGACTTTTCCATCAGGCATTTGGGGAGGGAGGATGGAATGCCCTCCTGGAGGTCTCGTGTTGTTATAAATGGGTCCATATGGACAGGTGGGCGTTCTCGGCGGGCGTTCTTGGCGGCCGCACCGTTGCTGTGGAATGCTCTCCCAGCAGAGATCCTCTTCCAGCCTGAATCTTCTTGCCTTCCGCCGGCAGTGTAAAACCTGACTTTTCCATCAGGCATTTGGGGAGGGAGGATGGGATGGGTTAGCGGTTGGGATGGGTGTTTATATTTATATTTTTGCACAGAATTATTTGGTGTATTATTATGTGTCTTTATATTATGATTATGTCTTACTGTTTTATCGTTTCATATTGTGTAAGCCGCCCCAAGTCGCTGTTAGGTGAGAGGGGTGGGGTAAGAGTATGAATAATAAATATAAATAATAAATAAGTAATAAAATTTGGTTATCTCTGTCTAAATGACTAATGCTATGTTTGTGACTCAAAGCACACTTTGTCATCTTTTGTTTACATGACTGTAATTCATTAGCTGGTAATTGGGAGCTACCTGAAGCTTCAAGGTAGAGCTTGGCAGTGCTTAAAAGCAGGACCATATTATGAGAAGGTCATGGATAACTGTATCCACGCAGCACCTTTTCGTAAGAGGATTTCGTACAAGTACTTTACAACAATTAGGCCTCGCAGCATCATCTTGATCGGGTTGATATTATTCCCGTTTTACAAATGACTAAACCAAAGTACAGTTAATGGACTTGCCCGCAGAGCATGTTACTTTTACAAAACATTGTTGACCCGAGGAATAAGTTATCTCTTAAGCTTTTTTCCACGAGGAAGTCTGCTCTTATTGTATTGCGTATAGTTGATTTACAACCGTGACACACATTATAACTAAAGGAGCTGCATCATGAGAGGAAATGTAGACTATGTGTGGAAATGCTTCATGGTTCTTTGACTATACCATACCGTTATATTTTCTCATTTTCAAACATTACCGAAAGAATCAATAGTGTTTTATTGGTTACTGTAAGATATTTTTAATTTAAAAAAAAAAATCTTCAGTTTTCTAATCTGTACCGCTGCTTATAATGCGTCCCCTTTCACACATGGATACACCCAGTGGTTACATGCATGCTGAGGCATATCAAAGCTGTGAATTATAGAATGAGTATGTAGCAAAAGTGATTTTTAAGAATTTCTTTGGCATGCTTTAATCTTAAAATTCCTTTAATCTTGAGACTAAATATTAGATAACTAAAGGGATTTATAAAATAAGCTTAAAATAGGTAGTGTAATTTAAGGCAATTTATCGCTGCATACTGCAGGCCTTGATCTGTCGTCTTTTCTTCATTCCTCCGGGGAATGAATTTTCACTCGTGCCTCCAGTTAATTTTGAGATTGTTCAAACAAGTGGTTTTTGGTGAGCTGCAAAGCTTGTACAGTGATGCTTCCATTGCCTGATGTGAATAGGTTACAAATTTTATTTGTATGCATTCTCATGCATGGTTAATATATGTTGGCAACTATATTTTAACCATATTAAGCACAAATGAGTGTGTATTACAAATAAGATTCATGAGATTACATTCTAGTCAGTTCTACACTGTCTCTAATGAAACTGCCTTCTCCAAGAAAGTTTTCTTCGGACACTGGTATGAAACCATCATACTATGCTTTTATTGGGTATTATGTTATGGAAGGAAGAAAGAAAATAGAAGGCCTGGCATGAGCCTAAGTTAGGCTGCAGTCTTTTTCAAAAGTTGTGCTCTCTTGACCTGCAAAACGTTTGAGCACATGCTCTATTACTTTATACATACAAGTTGTGCCATAGACTTCACCTTGAGTATTCACTCAATGTGCGTTTGTAAACCGGGGCTAGAATACGTGGCACTGCTTTGCAGAATTGAGCCCTTAAAGATAAGTGCATTTTGTTGGAATAAATGATTGAGAGATCCTTTGTTCCTATTTCATAGGGCATCCTGAAGTAATGCGGAAATTGTATGATGGCTTGACTGGCTGGAAAATTCACATGGGCTGTTTGAAGGCTTTTCCCCTGTCACTTTTTGACCACTGTGTTGGAGTGATACAGTCCTTCCACTTTAGTAGAACTTTGCTAATTCAGTTTTGGCTAATCCACAGACCTAAAAACTTGAGTATAAAGAGAGTGATCTATTCCAAGCAAAAAGGTAATCTGTAAATGTAAAAACCTCCTATTTTGAAGATTTCTTTAAAAATAAAATAAAATACTGCAAGTATTGACACCCTATTATTTTCTCACATCTGAAATTAAACCTATCCAGCAAATGAACCAAGTACTCTGTGCAGTGCAACACCTTTGTTTTTGTTAGTCAGGTTACAAATGTTTCTAACTTCATATGAGGGTCTTGCAGTCAGTGAGAATTATGGAGGTTCTGTTGCAGGAGGTGGGGAACCTCAGGCTCGGGGGTCAAATGCGGCCTGGGGCTAGTTTTTATTTAACCCCTTTCCAGATACCTGGATCTAGCCTCTAGATCCATTTCCTCTCCCGAAGCATTGAAACTTAAAGACCAAGCTAAGGCAAGGGAGCAGAGGGGGAGGCATGCACATAATGATAGGGGGCAGATTCAGGTCCAGTTCCATGATCTGGATCCTCGTCATCTTGAGTGTGCCCCTTAAGCACCCCCACCCTCTGCTTCAATACGGGAATTGAATCTTATACTAATTTTTCAAAGTGGCCCCTTGCAGGGAAAAGGTTCTCTACCACTGTTAGGTTTTGTTCTGCGTTTGCCTTGCTGATTGATCCCAAGCAAATTGGTATATTCCTGTAGTTCTAATTTTATGCATCTTCTTCACTATACTGCTGCTGTTAGCAGTTTTGTCGTGGCAATTTCTGTGAACACTTTCTGGACCGCTTATTTTTTAGATCAACTTAGATGGTCAAACACAGATATTAGTTTGGAATACGCTGTTGGCATCCTCTAACTTTATTCCTAGTCCTGGCTGTAGCTAACCATGAACAGCACAGGACCAAGTGAAGGCACTGACTCACTTGGGCACCAGCTGTTTAAGAGGTTGTCACATTTGCAAAAGATGGAAACATCAAGCCAAGTTCTGCTTTCACTCTTGTTTAGAGACCCTCATTAAATTATCCAGAGACAATAATCAGATAGCTGCTGTTCAAGTAAATGGCACCTCTGAGCCCCTGTCAAGAGAGCTTTATTTAATGCGCAACAGACCTGGAGTGGTGCAGGTGCCATTTCAGGCCCTCATTTAATTTAAGCTGCTTTAGTTGGCATGGCAACTAGTTGAGACATCTGAGACACATTATGCTAGGGATTGAGATTTAGGAGGATTTGCAGTGTAGCAAAACAGAAATCTTACAATAAAGTGCAGGGTATTGCTTGTGGATTTCTGAATATTTTATTTTTGTGTTTTAATATATATATATTTATTTATTTATTTTTAGGCTAAGTTGCCTTTTGGTGAAATGAAATGTAAAAAGGCTGACATGAATATTAAAATGAGCTTTTGCAAAGAGGGAAATTGCTTTATTTACTGAACTAAACATTTTTATTTATTTTTTTTGCTGCAAAGTTACTGAACTTTTCTCTCGAGTTCAGACTTTTGGGAAGAGTTTGAGACAAGTGTTTCTTGGCAAAATCAATTAATTAAGTGCTCATTCTGACTTTTTGGGTACTTTGTCACCTGATTAATGCGAGTGAATTTTTAAATGATGACCTAGCTTGATTTTGCAAACTAAAAACATCTGGTGCTTGCATGGAAGGGACCACATGGTGGAGTGTGTTTAGCAACTGGTTGTGATTTAATTAGGAGTGGGGAGAAGGAGGTGAGCAGGAGGGAAGGTGGTGGTGGGGATTACAAAACCTTTCCTAGATTTTAGCTCGTTGTGATCAAGTTATGGGAAGGAGTGCTTAAAAAAGAAGGGTGAAAATTCCTGCCACAGCTGGCTCATTTCCGTTTTTATTGGCTTTTAGTTAAGGTGGTAATTTAGTTTTCTATTACTTTCTGAGTCTAAATTTACTTGAGTTTTTGATTAAGCTGAAAGTATACAGCAGTTGATGCATACAACAATGGTTCGACAGACTGCGTGGAATTTCCAAGGGCACTTGGCAGTGGCAGAGGTGGGCAAATGGTGGCTGGGGAGCTACATGTGGCTCTCTGCCACCCCTTCTGCAGCTCTTGGAAGGAATGGCTACCTGGAGTTAGTGTGTCCATGCTGCTCCACCAGTTCTGCCTCTTTCACATGTGCCATCTAGCATTGGATTCGCCTCCCTCCCCTGCATGCTGTGAGGGGCTGCCCAGCCCTGGCCTAATGCTTTCCTTTTGAAGTTGGTGCTGAAACTTCCACTGACTTCAAATGAGAGGAGTTTGCAAAATGACACATCCAGTTTGTGGTAGAAAATATTGCTACTGCTTCACACTTGACATGGGTGGGACCTTGTGCCATGGCAACCCAACCTGCCCCAAGTCCGAGGGGTATAAACAGGGAGGACTCCCAAACCAAGCCGTCTGACTCTTGAGTCCAGTCATCCGGGTTCTAGATTGGAAAGAGAATTTGCTTTTGTGGGTCAGTTTACACATGGTAGCAACTTCCTTCTATCAGTGCTCAATATGCGTTCGTTCAGAGGAAGACAGACCTTTATGAACTTGACAAAATGTGCAGTGACGTATATGAAGGATGGGTAGAAATAGGATACTCAGATATTCTTATCTTTAATTTGAACAATAAATGAGAAGCTTCATGGCCATAGAAATAGCACCGTCCTGGAAGAGAGGAGTTATGTGTTCTTGTTCCAGCTTTTCTACTGGCGGTGCTATGTGATCTTGCGCAAACCATTTTACTTCTCTGACTGCTCATGCCCTTCCCATCCCTTGTTTCTTTGTGTATTTCGATTTGGGCAAAGATTGTCTTTGACCATGTGAGGTTTTTTTTATTAGTGCCTCACGTAATGGATTACCAGTCTGAGACTGATTTTAAAACAGGGTACCGGTATTTGACTGACTGACCTGTTACAGGGAATAAATTGCGTTAATAATCTATCAAACAAATGGCAAGAAATGAGCAAGTTGCCTTTTCCTTCTTTTCTATTTTGCTATGTTCTGTAAAACTATCCTCTAAACTTGAGAAGAGAAGAAACAAACTTGTTGTTGTTGCTCAGTTTATAAGTCAAAACAAGATTATTATTTTTCTTAACCCGCGTCATTGTTTCAAGTTATAACCTTTTACTCAAACATGAGGATATAATGGCTCTGTTCGGGCTGCGGATCAATAAAGATCCTAAGTCAAAATTTAGCTGGCAGAACTGATGCAGGAGGTGGAATAGTAGACTCCAGCTTTCTTTTCAGCAGTTACGTAGGCTCTCCTTTGCTTACAGTAGCAAACATTTGCCAGTAAACTAAGGACTCAGACACACAGAGGGCCACTATCTACAGTAACCAAGGTGCCTCTTCTCAGTTGCTTTTCCCTGTCCGAACTACACATAAAAGAAGCTAACAACTTCTTGATCCAGTTTCAGTTTAATAATTTTTTTTCCTTATCTCTCTTTTTGAAAAGATTGCATTTTGCAATTTCTGCCCAAGTAAACATGGGTCCCTTCTTAATTTGCGTTTCTGCCTCTGTGTCAGCAGGAGTGTGCACAGCTCTTGGAATTGTTAACCTCTTCTGTAAATCGTCAACAGGCACTTATACATGTTGTGCGGGGTGGGGGCTGGGTCTGTGTGTATGAGAGAGAGAGCATGCCAAATGGTGTCTGTCTTTGTGTGTCTTTTCTCCACACAAAGCTGCTAATTAACTTTAAAATTAGAACTTGAAAGAGATTTACAACCAGGGTGTTTTGTTTGCGCACGTAGGACTGATGTATGTGAAAATGAACTTTTGCTGGTGTACACCGTAGCAGCGTTGTACCTACTTCAGTTAGAGCATTGCACTTCTGAGCCACAGAACCTTGCTCTGGCTTGTCTTGAGGCAGAGATTTCCAACTGTGTTGAACCTTTCTCAGCTTGTCTGGTTATATGATGTGGATAAATGTCCACTAGGATTAGGATGACGCCATCAGAATCGCTTTAACTTTTGACTTACCAGGGGGATGAGCTCAAACTTACAGGTTTAAATATATAATTAATTTAACACTGGGTATGCTTCCCTGGCTTTACATAAACTTGGTGTGTGTGTATTCAGAAATATAATGCAAATGCTTTTCAGTAATTTTGTTCTCTTTTCTTTTGCTTTTGTGAAGTCTTGAGAATAGGCCGATCTCCAGACATCACGTCAGGAACCCTTAATTTGTTTCTTGACAGCTTTCAGCCATAAGGTTGCAGGTTGTTCTGGGTATTAGAAACTGTTCTGAGGGTAAAATCTGCTGCTCTTTCTGTACCTTCCTTAACTAATAACATGAAGATATGTTGTTACCGAATTGATGCAGAGTGACCTCCATAAGATTATCGTCTCTCCTCAACCACTCAGCTCAGATCATGTCAAAGTTTTTCTTTACCAGATTTTAAGAGGTAACCTTTTTGTTTTTAAATATGATAAAATATTCTAAATGGTATATTAGCTTGAATTTTGCTCTTTGCACCTTTTTAAAACTTTTTTCTCCCAAGATATTTTCTGAATCGTCAAATGCACCTAATAACTTGCTTTAAGTTATCTTTGAAAGAATAACAGGAGTGTCCGAGAAGTCCTTGGCTTTTCTGCTTGCTAGTATAATCTACCTGTAAAAGAGAGTGTTGTCATCAGATTAACCCGAATGACTTTTGCAGTTGGGTGCTGAGAGGAGATAATGCAGCCTTTCCCAACTTTAATCCGAAAAGCACTCTAGCTTGTTGAGAATTATTCAAGTGCAGAAAAGACACCTTAGGGTAGTAAATGTGGGAAAGAAATTTTACCTGAAATTTAAACATGCCAAATGGTAGAATTGTCTGGTTGAGCACGCTGGCTGTTTTTATAATAATTACAACGATTCTTTTGGTAATTTACTTGGCTCACTTTAATAGATTTGTAAATTTTTGACCAAGGCAATACGTTTGATCAGTGGGTTCAGTTGTTGAGCTTCTGCCTTGATGGTAGTCGGACTAAACCTCACTTCTTGTTTGTTTCACTTGGTACCAGACAGCCTGTCGTGCAAGAGGGGAGACTTAGCCCTGTGAAGGACAAATGGTGTTTTTGCTCCTGCCATGAGTTGGATTTAGATTGGGCAGTAGGGCATGTCAGCTTTAATGCTCATCAAGATGGTTCTGTAATGCTTCCAGTTGGATCCTCTTCAGGAAGCTGCTGAATCTGTTTGATTCTGTCTGCCCTGTCCACCTCACCTTTGGCATCAGAACCTCCCATTTTGGCTGCTGCTGCACAGACTGCTTTTTTTGGAGGCGTGTGGGGAAAATGTAGATGCAAAATCCCTTTCCACTGACAAGCCTTAATTTCCTATTGAATTTCTGCTCCCTAGAAAGCCGCACAACAGCATAAACCCTTCCATGGACATTCACTCCATGATGCATTTTATTGAAAAGCTGCCTGAATTTTTAAAAAAATAGACCAGAGTTTGACCCAGAGTTCCTTTCACAAGAGGAAGCTTCCTGCAGCCATGCTTTTCATGACAGCTCTAGCTGTTGTCCTGATCTCTCTACAATTTGTCAAAAGGAGCTGGGGCTTTTTATTTTTGGAAAAATGCCAGCTCTAGATAAATCCTGAAATGCTGTTACACTGTGGGTTTAGCTAGTTTTTCCATCAGACTGTAGAAAAATGTATAATATTGAAGGGTATTCAAAGTCATTCATATCCTCCTTTCAAAAATGGTACTTTATAGAGCTCTCTTTACATAAAACATAACTGTTCCCTAGAAAAGAGTCAAGGCAAATAAAAGAATAATATTAAATACTCGTTTCATCAGGTGGCTTAAAACAAGTGACTTTGAAAAGCTTTACTAACTTCCCTTTATAATTATTCAAGCATCTTTATAAAAATGTACATTGGGGAAAAATTGTGAAAGGGGGGGAGGGGAATCTCACAAAACTTGGCATGTGATCACGTTTCCCATACTCCTTATTTGCAATTATTTACTTAAGCACAGCCATGTGGTCCTTTTCAAACCGCTTGTTCTATTGTTATATGCCAAAAGAAAATCTTCTCAGCCTCTGCAGACTGAAAAAAGAACATTTAAGCAGGCTATCTCTTATACTGAAAAACCACTGCTTCAGGCTGCTTATGTCTTGAACACAACTGTTAAGCTTTCCTAGTAACACTTTCAGTTGGATGCTGGTGCTGCAGAGATTTTTTTATTACATATTTGAAAATCTGGATAAATCCAAACTTCTGCAGTAGACATTTGTTTTTACCTTGCAACACAGCTAAGAAACAAAAGCATGTAGTAAAATGTTCAAATACCTTTTTCTCTGTGATCTACAAAGCCTTGTAACATGTTGACAGGCTTGAGCACTTGAACAGCAAGTTAAGTCAATAGGACTTTTCCCATGAGTAAAGTGTGTGCAGGGCTGGGGGACCTTTTCCTTTCCATGTACTACTCTGACAAGGAGTACAAGCTCTGTGGGTTAGATAGGCATTTGGGTGGAGGGGGCTTAAGGAGTGAACTCTGGATGGGGGAAGGAAGGGAGGGTACAGGTCATTGATCTATGCACTGGATCTCCACGCCCTATCGTCAAGCGCATGCCCTCATTTCTTCTTTTACTGTGACTGAAGTTTTCGGTGGCTTTTGTGTAGGGACTGGATCCAGCAGGGGCCAGATCTAGAAACTGGAAAGAGACCAAATGAAAACTAGTCATGGGCTGGATTGGTCCTATGGGCTGGAGGGTCCCTACACCTGCTTTGCAGACAGGAAAATGATAGCCTGTCTTGGTTCATAGCAGGGAATAAATTTGTTCCTAACTTTGCTTACTATTTCAGGTCTAAAATACTTACATTCAGCTGGCATTTTGCATCGAGACATTAAACCAGGGAACCTACTTGTGAACAGCAACTGTGTTCTGAAGGTGGTATTCAAATTTATGTAAAATCTTTACATGTCAAAAGCTAAGTGCTATGTACAAAAAGTTCTGCCATTTGTTTTTTATTTTTATTTTAAACAACAACCTATTTGACCATCCTATTCTACCTCTTACATTTTCCCAATAAGCTCATTTCAAAAGCAAAACCAACCCAAAACATCTTCACATTTCGGTTTAAAAATAAAAATATCTAAACGGTAGGGCAGGCAGGACTCATTGATCATAGTAGGAGCTGCTGTGTGTTTAGCAGTTTGAAAACGGGGCCATTTTTTTAGTTGTGGTGTGCGGGGCTGTAACTATTGTGGGTGCAGCTGTACCAGGGCTCACATTTCTGGGGAGCACCAACACATGCAACCTAATTGACTGGATACAGACATGTGGGCATGCATTAGCCCACATTTGCCTGTGGGGTAGGCATCACATTTTCCCAAACCCCACTGTGCGTGGGGACTGCAGGTCTGGTGGGTGGACATCACATGGCCAGTATGGGCGAACACCTAATAAATTGATAGGTAGACAGCCACCTGGTGTGGGTTACTGTAGGCTAATGTCTCGTTTGTTGACACCCATTAACTCCCACTGGCAACACCTTTGCAGAGCTCCGTTGAGAGAGGAAATGTGAATAGGAAGGAATCACTTTGAGCCCAACAGGTTGACTTACACAGCTGGCAATCTGTAATAGTTGGAATGAAAAAATTGGCATTGTAAAAATGCAGATCCACCCCGTCCCCCAGCTCCTTCAACTTGTCTCTATGGTGAAATTTGTTTGTATAATTTACATCATTAAACAAGGGGGAGGGATTTAAGGGTTGGTTTTGTTTTTTATAGTTGGTTGTTTAAAGGAAAACTTAGGTAAAATGCATTGTATTTTTTAGTTAATTTTTTTTTAATGTACTTTCTCAATTTAGATTTGTGATTTTGGATTGGCCAGGGTGGAAGAACTAGATGAATCTCGTCACATGACTCAGGAAGTTGTCACTCAGTATTATCGGGCTCCAGAAATACTGATGGGCAGCCGTCACTACAGCAATGCTATTGACATCTGGTCTGTTGGCTGTATCTTTGCCGAGTTGCTTGGGCGAAGAATATTGTTTCAGGCACAAAGTCCTATCCAGCAGGTATTATTGCGTTTTGCTTTAAGATCCTTCTGTATGGCTCTGCGCTAAGTAATTATTTGAAAACTGGGACATTTGAACCTCGGGTTTGCCTTGTCACCTGCCTGCTTTATCTTGTAGGCAAAAGTATTTTTCAAGCTGATTCGGTATACTGAGTTAATGGTTACAGCTATTGACAGCCCCCACATTATTATTGTGGCTACAATTACAGTTAAAAATATGCTCCTTTCTGCGGTAATCTCTAATTCTCAAGGGGTTTAACCTTTGCATCAACAATTTGCTGTGTATTAGAACAAGGTAAACACGATCTAATTTGAGAACAGTAGTTTTGCCAAATAGTGCGGAAAGGAAAGGAAAGAAAAGAAAACAATTTAATAGATTTTAATGGCTATTTAGATATTGACATGCATTTTGAGCAGTCTGTTTAGTGATCAAAGTGCCTCAGGATTATTTAGTAAAGACATCTGAAGACTAGAATGTTGGTTGAGTAGTTTGGCCTACTGGCCTCTTAAAAAAAAAAAAAAAAAAAAAAAAATTGAAAAAAATCTTAATTTTAAGTGGCTATTTTGATCTGTATAGCTCACCCTTCCCCAAATGCTCAAGGCAGGTAACAAAGCATATATTTTAAGAAACAAAAAGAAACGCAAAATGCATTAGAACCTAAACAATATATAAAAATCCCATTTTAAAAACCTCCCAGAAACTATCCCTGCCTGCCAAATGCCTGGTGGAATAAATTGGTCTGCCTTTGCCTCCACCCAGATGCTCAGGGCTGGGCTGCGACGAATGTCCAGAGGAAAGGTGTTCTAACGCTGCGGGGTATTCCCTGAGAACAAGTCTTTATGCACCCTTGCTGTATGAGCGTGGTGCAGGCATGGAACCTGAAAGAGGGTACCCCCAGCTGACGTTACGAATCATGATGGAACATAAGAGGAAAGGTGGTGGTTTAGATGAGTAACACCCAAGCATTAATTCACTAGAGCAGGATAAATCTTCTACAAATAAAAGTACAGATAACTATTCTTTAAATTGGAGATTTAAGTCCATTTGGCGTTTTCTGGAAGCGTATTAGAAAACAATGCAATCTTATATTTACCCAAGAAATAGAAACAGTCATGCCTGTTTGAGTGACAAGAATTTCTGATCACTTTAATTGATGGATAGGAACCTTTGTATGTTGCTGTTGTGAATCAAGGGTGGTGGCGACTGCTGCTGCTGGGTATTAAGCCGTGACACAAATGAAGTCCTTCATTCTTATTGTGTGGTGATGTCCTTCCTAATCATGAAATTCTTCCTCTCCCCTTATTTTGGCTCATACCATTTTAATGTTGCTTTCTGGGCCTTTCAAGTTTAAAGCTGTGTTTATAATGTAAATTATGTACGTTTTTAAAAAAAAAATTAAAATGTTGTTCTGTCCTGTCTAATGAGAACCTAGTATTTCACCACTGCGGTATCTTTTGTGAGTGGTGTACTACTAGGCAATATTGGTTTTGTAGGCAGGATCAGAAAGATAAATCATTGCTTCAGAAAGCAAGGATTGCATTCAACAACAGGGGGCTGCAGAGGGGAGAGCATTGGTGAATCATCTAATGTACACACACTACCCAGTCAGATTTGATAACAATTTTAATGCGCCAGCCCCGGGGGTACTATGCCTGGAAGCTATATCTTTATGATCTTCCGCTGCACTTGACTCTGCCACATATTCATGCAGCTTTAATAGAATTGGACATTTTATTCCAAATTTAGAGTGTAGAGGAGCATATCAGCCAGGTCTGAAATCACAGTATCTATTTCTTCTCCGTTTTATAGCCCCTGTTGCAAAACTGAGAATACTTAACTGGAAAAAAATTCCCCAGGTCTTCAGTCCTATATTAACAATGGCACAGTACTATTGATAGAATAAATACTTAATTTTTTTTTAAATATTCCCCTTCACAGGAACTCAAAGAGCTTTAGGAAGGTGGAATTATTTCTTCCTTTAATTTGTTTATTTAAATTTAAATGCTGCCCTTTCCCAGAGGCTCAGGACAGCTCACAAGTTGTAAAAACATTTAGAATCAATACAAAAAAACCATAAGAGCCCACACCCCCCATCCTAGAATCCTCCCGATGCCATCTCCTCATTTCCCCAACCCCCCGTAGCCCAATTCCAACACCAACCCAATCCCCTATCCCCAAATGCCTTTTCAAACAGAAAGGTCTTGCACTCCCTCTTGAAGTCACCCGGGCTCAAACGAACCTCCGTTGGGAGGGAGTTCCAAAGCATCAGGGAAGCAACCGAGAATGCTTCTCTGCAAGCCCTTGTTGTATGAACAAAACTAACAGACGGTACCCACAGGGAGGAGCTTCCGGCTGATTGCAGGGGCTGCAGTAGGGCATGGAAGGACAGGCAGTCTTTCAGATATGTGGGGCTCAGCCCGTTTAGCCCTTTAAAGGTCAAAACCAGCACCTTGAATTGTGCCCAGAAGCCAGTGCAGACTTCAGAGTACCTGTGTTGTGCTCCCAGCGCCCTGCCCCTGAAAGGTGGCGAGCCACCGCATTCTGCACCAGCTGTAGCTTCCAAACAGTCATCAAGGGCAGCCCCACGTAGAGCGCATTGCAGTAATCTAGCTTCGAGGTGATGAAAGCATGGATGACAACGGCCAAATCTGAATCAGAAAGAAAAGACTGCAGCCTCCTTGCCAGATGGAGATGGTGAAAAGCACTCCGGGGCACCATCACGACCTGGCAATCCAGGCACAGCGAGGGGTCCAGAAGAACTCTGAGGCTGTGAACCTGTTTGACCAGAGGGGGCCAGACTCCATCAATAACAGGAGTCCCAATCCTCTCCAGGTCATAAGGCTGGCCAACCATCACCACCTCAGTCATCAGCTGCTGTTTTAAGGGCATCTGACAACCTGTCATCCTAAAGAGAGGCATTGATAATCCCAGCCAACAATGACCCCAACATCTCCCGGCTGGCTTTCACCAGCCAGGATGGGCAAGGATCTAATTCACAACTGGTTGCTTTCAACACCCCAGGCACCTCCCTCACATCGGTGGGTGATACCAATTGAAACCGATGCAAATAAACAGGACAAAACTGAGCTTCCTTAACCCCAAACTCTGACTCTGCAGTCAAAATGGCAGCGCCCAAGTCGTGGTGAATACAAGCGAGTTTGGTATGCAGCTCTTGAGGTTAGAAACCCTGCTTACCCATTACATTGGAATACAAGGAACTTGGGTGCAAATCTCGCTAGTGTCTTGTCGATTTAAAAAATAAATAAATTTACTTGACACTTTCCAATGATCATTTAACCTGAAGAATGAATGCATGTTCTGTCATCCCATTCTTCCAAGAAATAAAAGGAGAGGGAGTTATGGGGGTGGTTTTGGTGGTGGTATTATTATTATTATTATTATTATTATACTTTATTCAAAGTGCTTTACATTAATCCACCCTCACAACAACCCTGTGAAGTAGGTCATGATTATTCAATACTGTATTTGTACAAGTAATATACATTTTGAAGTATACACGTATGTTGAATTTGAGTAAACTCATTCAGAGGTAACTTCTCTCTCTGCTACTTAGGAAAAATAAATCACGTTGCCCTTCTCTTGGTCCTTCCTTTTTATTATTTTTCCCTCCCAATAAATTCATCACCCTTACAATTCAGCACTATTACTCTGTTGTTAATTGCATAAATTAAATGAAATCATTCTTGATGTAATGGCTAATTAAGTCCAAAAAAAATATCTCATTTAAAAAAGGCTACATAAATTAAAGACATGTAGCAAAAATGTCTTACTGATGTACATTTAATGATTTAATTTAAAAGGAACACTAAGCTCTCCCAAAGATACTTTTCATGTTTCTTTTCTCTAAAATAATATTACATTTTGCAGTTGTGTACATACAGCTGTAAACCAGAATCCGAGAGATCAGAATTTACTCTTAACTTTTGAAGAATCATTGGGATAAGCTGTTGCACTTTTCCATGACTTTAACATTCTAGAACAGGGGAGGGAAACTTCAGACCCAGGAGGCAAAAGCAGCCTACAGCTGTATTTTAGCCCCCTTTCAGTTTCCTGGATCCAATTTCTACCCCCAAACGCTGAAAAACTGAGCCCAGGAAGGGGACAGAGATGAGGGCCTACACACAAGGAGAGGGGACAGATCCATGATCTGTACCCTCCTCTTCCTGAGTTGCACCCCTTAAACAGCCCCTCCCCCAACTTCTGTGCAGCCTTCGAGCCTGTACTAATTTTTGCAGTAGCTCCTAGCAGGGGGATAGTGAAGTTTCCCACTCCTGTTACAGAATGTTTTAATGCCTATGTTTATTGGGGTGCAGTTATTTGTACCTCTCCCTTGTTGATCAGTGCACTGGTGCATAGCATTCTGACAAGATTTTGGACTTTGCAGTGTGCTTTAATACGTCTTCAATATTTTCAAATACAGAATCAACCATTTTCAACACTATGCTAAACTTTTCAATGTGGTTGGAGAAAATATGCTTGGAGATGACAGCAAATTTGTGTGCTCTTGCAGTCCATTGCCAGTAGACAGCAAAGCTTAAAACGTAGCTGGATGACACTTCCAAGCGAAATGTGCATCTGAAATTTATTTCAGGTCAATTTTCAAAGTCCACCTTCAGAATTTACTGTTTGCATGTGAAAGTAACAAGCCTCCTTCATATTCCATGTGCTTCTGCCCACAGTTGGATTTGATCACAGATCTGTTGGGAACACCGTCGCTGGAAGCAATGAGGACGGCTTGTGAAGGCGCAAAGGCACATATACTCAGGGGTCCTCATAAACAGGTATGTGGTAGGCCATGTGTTCATCAATCTGAGTGTGTTCTAGCCTTGCTTATTATTTATTTCAGTGTTTCAGCCTGCCCCTTCACCAAAGGCTCAAGGAAGGTAGCAAGGTATACCCCACCCCTGCACACACATAATCAAATAAAAACCTGTAAAAATTCACTGTATAGAACTATAAAAATCCCACTTAAAAAACAAACATTTGAACCCTATCCCCACCTGTCGTCATAATAATAATTAATCCCCACCTGTCCAGTGCCTGTCCAAATAAATAAGTTTCCACGTTGCTTCCAGAAAATACTCAGGCTTTGGCAGATCTCCAGGGGAGGGGGAGTTCCAGAGCTGTGCAACAGCCACCAAGAATGACTCTCTTCAACCTTGCCATGCAGACTTGGCACACGGATGGGCCTTGACAGAGGGCTTCCCCAGTTGGTGTTAGGGATCATGATCGAAGAGGATTGCAGTCTTTGAGATTTGTAGGGCCCAAGTCAGTTAGGGCTTGATAGGTCAAAACCAGCCCCTTTAATTGTATGTGGAATGCTGTTGCAAGCCAGTACCAATTCTAGAGAACCAGGGTAATGTGCTCCTGGAAACCCACCCCAGTCAGAAAAACAAAAACCAGGAAAAACAGAATTGGATCATAGTTTTATAGAGGGGCAGCTGGGATTCGTCTTTCATACTTTTCAACAGCCATTGTGCCGACAAAACAGACATTCCAGACTCACAATATCAGTAAGAGATGGATCTGTTCTAAAATGCAACAAAAATACAACTTCATCTCTGTGAAATTGCCTTTCTTAATAAAGTAGGTAATGAGTCCAAGCTCCCAGGGAAGTAAAGAGAGCCAAAAAATGTAAAGTAACTTTTATCCAGGAAGTTTATATTAGGGATGTGCATTTTGTATTTGTACTTAACGAATTTGGCCATTTCGTCATTGTATTTATAATTACGAACACAAACTGAATAATTCCGAAATAATAATGAAATTTCTGAATTCCTAATTATTTTGTTATTTCCGGACACTGGGATACATACCTTAGGCTGTAACATTTTTGTTTTGTGTCCACTTTTAATAAAATTTTGACATAATGTATTACCATGGGGAACACGCCTGCTAAATTTCAGAAGTATTGGATGCAGAGTCCAGATTTTATAAACATTATGGTTTTTAATGCATTTATAGCTGTACCTTCCTTTCTGCCAATCTGATCTGGATGCAGTTTGGCTATAGTATACCCCTAACACAAGGAATCATCTGTGCCAAGTGTTAGAAAGATTGGGTAACAGGTCCTGATTCTATAAGGAATTTATATTCTGTGGTTTGCACACGCATTTCCAGCTGTAGAAACTTGTTGTCCATCCAATATGGACGAAATTTGGACTCTCTGTACCTCTCGGGCAAGGGATCATCCCTGCCAAATTTCAGAAGGATTGGATAAAGGGACCCAAATTTATAAGCAATTGAAGGTTTGTGATTTTAACATAAGTCATGCAAATACAAGTCCTGAAACTTTTGGGACAAAAACTAAAATTTCAGGACATAAGGAGGACTTCAGGCAGCAAGGCAGAGGGAAGGGGGAAGCACCCCAGCGATCAGGAGACATGATTGACACATCCAGGCTGGCCAATTGGCATCCCAAACACACCCTGCAGCACTGTGACAAAGGACATCAGAGAATCTCTTTTTGACTCTGTCCTAAGCAGATGCTTCCAACTTTCTCATAACAAGCAGGGGGCCTTGGGGTAAGCACAGCACAGAATGAGGATGCATGATTGAGATTTCTGCTGGCCAGTTGAAATCACGAACCCATCTTGTACCACAGTGACAAACATAAGAGAATCTCTGGTTTAGGCTCATTCTCTGGAGATGCTTCCCAGACTTCCAATGTGCCAGTACCCAGTAACTGCAATTGTGGAGGCTTGGAGAAAACATAAGCTTCTGCAAAGTTCCACCCCCCACACCATGGCTAGATGTTGCGTGGCTTATAGGCTGGGTCAGTGCTCTTGTGTGTGTGACTGAATGTGCTGTAGTCTTCATTCTCACTGCAAGTGCTCAAAAAAGCAGAACTCTACACCTACTCACCCCCACATATGCTCCCACAGATTTTGGGGTGCCAATGACTGAAACCAGTGCCTCTGGCACCTGCTCCTCCTCTGCTCTGTCCACCTCCTCCTGTTCTTCACTCGGTACAGATACTCCAAAAAGCAGATGTCTGCATCTAGTAAAACCTCTGTAGTTTAAATAGAAGCAACACCTGCAAGTGATTTAAGAAAATTTACAAATTCTGTTAAAATCATGAAAATGATATTGCTTATATAATTTGGACCCTTTATCCAATCCTGCTGAAATTTGGCAGGGACGATCCCTTGGGTGAGGGGAACAACCTATCCCATGTTCATCCAAATTGAATGGAAAACAAAGACGCTACACCTGGAGCTGTGTGTACAAACCATGAAATGATTAAATTGCTAATAAAATCAGAACCCTTTATCCAATCTTCCTGAAAGATGGCAGGGATGATCCCTTTCAGTATGGGTACGAGTATAAGTTTCACCCAAATTGTATGGAAAACAAAGACGTTACAGATGCTGCAAATGTGTGCATAAACTAGAAAACATCAAGTGCTTGCAGAGTTGGGACTCTTTATCCAATCGTTATGAACGTTGTCAGGGATGATCCCCTGGATGAGGGGTAAAATCAGTCCAAATTCCAAGCAAATCAGAAAACAAATTAAGAAGTTAGTCAGAAATCAATTTCCCATTGAAATCCGGGGGGGGGGGAAACAAAGTTCAATAACGATAACGAATTTATATATAATGAAATTACAAAATCCGAAGCTACATAATAACAAAATAATAGCAAAATTATGAATTCAGTAAAGGGTTCCTAGTTCACACCCCTAGTTTTTATTAAAGCTCTTTTTAAAAAACCGTACAAATGCTGCATAACTTTCTTCCATATAAGCTTATGTTTATCAGTAGTACATAGGTAAATCACTTGCCTGAGCATCTTATCCAGAAGTATATTTCTTTCCTGCTGTACACATTTGACATGAGCTGTTGCCAGTGTCTGTCAGCCGAATCTGAATTTAGGCAAAAGAAAGCTGTTTTTCATCTGCAAACTGCATCTAGGGCTACAGTTTCACAAATATTTCTCTCTTAACTGGCAGGGAGAAACATCCTCCAATTTAGAGAGACTGGTAGCATCATGACAGGCCCTTTAAAGGATAATGCAAGGAAGGACATTGATTAAAATCAGTAGTACAGTTCATAAAGTTAAACACACAACGTAGGATTGGTCGGTCTCCAATCATCTCAAGGATCTGGCTCTACAATGCGATATTTTCCAGATTTTAATTGTGTTAAATGATAAAAGTAAGGAAAGCAAGTAGGACATAGCCAATTCCATATAATATGCAGTGCAGAAACTTGGTGCATTGGGGTTTATATCTTTGTTCCTGTGTAAGTTTCAGAAGTATATGCAGTGGTTCTCAAACTTATTAAACAGCTTCCCCATATGTGGTAGTGGAGCCCCACTCCTCCTCCTGCGTACATATACCTTTCTCCTTCTCTTCTTTGCCACCTCATCCTTTTGGAAATTCTCACTAGCTCAGAGTGGTGCTAGGTGTCTGCCAGTTGTGTTCATTTTCATGTCTCCCCATACAACAACAAAACCTTCTGTGGCTCCCCCCATCTGAGAACCACAGCTATATTATTATGATTATTATTTATTATTAGCAAACATTTATATAGCACCAGCAGTGTACCTGGCTCTTTACAAAGTAATTGAATAGACACGGTCCCTGCCCTAGGGCTTACAAGTAAATGAGTGTTGGTGCTTGTGCATGTATTGCTTTATGTAGATTGCATAGTTTTTAGGAGGCAAGAAATCCCATTACCAATAGTGGTCTTGCAAGCTACTTTCCATTCTTCTTTCTACCATTTGTGCTTTTGAGACTGGTGAATGCATAGAACTGAAACTACTTAAATTACTAAAGTATTTCTGATGCTGACTACAGGCCTGCCAGATCATTTCCTGTGATTCAGTATAAGCAGAAAATCAAATAAATATTCCCATTTCAGAACTTGCCAGATAGGAAGTCCGGTGTCCATTTCAATATATATATTTAGATATATATTTTATTTCCCCAAGTCCTTTCATACCAAGATGACTTTGAACCAATGGCAATAAAACCTTATTGAGAGCATAAAAGATAAGAAAATGATAAAAAGGGTCCTGTGTTGTTCAAGCCTTGTTGAAGCCGTAGCTTGCACATGTGTACAGCTAAGACTTCACAGATGTAGTGCAATCACTTGCTTGGGAAATTCCATTTCTAGCAAAGTTTAAAAGAATTGGAGTGAGAAGTTCCTCATAGATGCAGGGGCCTTTCCAGAATCTTACAGTAACAATGACTATATGTATAAATTGAAATTAATTATGAAATGTAATTTGAGACCTCTGGTACTTAGGCAGTTCTATACAATAAAACATAATCCTAGAACACATTTTCTGATGCAGGAAAAGTTTTGTACTGGTGAACTTATTTATAGCCGTTGGATAGAATCATGCCATTTTTAATATCCTCATTTTGTGAAAAGGGTTATGTAAAGTTTTACAGTCCCTGTAAGAACTGAATTTCTAGGTGCATGTTGAATTACCGGACGTTACTAGGCCTTGTAGAAAGTGGCTAATCTGGGAATAGCAATCATCAGAAGGCACTTCTATCCTGTCGACAAATCACCTCTAGAGATTAAGCTCCTTGAATCTCTGTAAGGTTGGTTTCCCAGCTTTCTATCACTTTTGCCCCTCTCCATTTTTTAAAAATGTCTTTTAAAAAAGGTGGACACTCGAACTAAACACAGTATTCCAGTACTGATCTTGTCAGTGCTATGGACAGAGGCAAAATTACTTCTGCTGCTCCCCTTCTAATGCTGTCATTGTGCACGTTAGCCCTGTTTGCTGCCCCATTGCCCTATGAACTCCATATCCGTATATGTCCACTATGACCCCACACTCTTCCCTGTGCCACTGCTTCATGACCTTGAACACATGGACCCCGTTTGACACCTTCATTGAATTATTTTGTATTGGTGAATTCTCTTCTTTTGGTGGAGAACTTTGCACTTCCTTGCCCCTTTCCATCAAAACACTTAAAATTAACTTGGTTTATAAATTTTGATCCAAAGTTAAGCCCTTAAATATGTGTCTGTGCATTGTCACAGGCTGGTCTTGTAAAGCAATCTACCAGACATGGGATGAGCACAGTTAACATTTTGTGAAAGGGCCGGCAAAGCCACATCCGGCAGTGTATTTCTTGAAAGTAGACATGTGTAAGGCTGCAGGGTACTTAATGCTTACGTGTCAAAGAAATAATTTTCTTGCATAAATTAACAAATAGTGTAAATTTTAACATCTCATTTAAGCCTTCCCTTCTTGAGGCACTTCCTGTAGAGCAAAGTTTCTCGTGGAATGCATCTGACTGCTCAAAAATAAGAGAAAATGCTATGTAAACAAATATTCACCCCACAGATTATTTTATTTATTTAAATTCTACCCTTATCCCAAAGGAGAGGTAGCAATATGTGACGCACAAAAATAAGTATGAAATCAGATACACAAAATATAATATGAAAAATCATTTTATTACAGTCGGGACTGGGGGGAGGAATCTTCTATTCCTGTTCCGGAAAAGACTCGGGTCCAGACTTTAGTGAACTTCCAGGGGAAGGGAGTTCCAAAGTTGTGGAGTAGTCACTGAGACCGCCTTTCTGCATGCTTTTGTTGTATGGACTTGGCAAGTGAATAGAACTTGCAAGAGGTCCTTTATAACTGACCTTAAGGATTGCGATGGAACATAGAAGGCAGTTATTGTCAAACTTCTGAAAGAGATTGAAGGGATTACTCAGAGTCCAGATATTGTAGAATTGATGAGCTTATTAGCCCTTGAAATTTAAATTTGAATATAGGGGGAAAAAAATTCTTTTCTTTTTTTTATAAAAAGAAATTTTCTGATAGAACAACAATAGTGCAGTAGAAAGACCCTGTGATTTTTCATGACAATCTATAAAAACACCAACAGACCCGGTGCTGTTCCTGCTGCCCTTGCCAATTGCTCCCCAGGACTGGGCAAGGGCAGCAAGAAAAGGGGCAGACCTTACCTACCACTTCTCCTGCTTTCCCTTCCTGATGCTCTCCAGGGCCAGTGAACCCCTCTCCTTATCTTCATGCTTCTCCCCATGGATGGCTGCTCTCTCCCCACTTGTTGTGTCTAAATGTTGCCAAGCAAACGGTTCCGTGTTCTGGATTGCCTGTGTTGGCGATCCTGAACATGCAGCTGTTGTGAGGTCTAAGACCACCCCCAGACTCTGAGCTCTGCTTTTGCTGATGTGAATTTTGTCATATGGAAACTAGAAAGTTTTATACAAATATCCTAAACTTCTGATAAGATTACTATTTCTGCTGTATTTAGAACTTCATGTGCATTTTTGGATTTAAACTGACGCTTGTCAGATTTTCTTCCCCCCCCCTTGAATTTTTTTTGCTAATTTGAACGTTCATCAGTTTCTTTAATTATTTTTAATTTATTTATTTAAATTATAAATAAATTTATTTTGCTGTTCTGTGAATAACGAAGCGAATTCTGTTGGAAGCTAGTAATTAATTTGCAGCACTTACTCTCTAACCATCATAGATGATTAATATCCGTACTTAATAGAAAAGACTTATTTACTGTGTATAAGCATAGTCATGGGCCATCTCCTAGAGTTAATAATCACTCGCATCATTTTTATTACAGTTTTTAAAAAAAACCAAACAAGCCACATTACACTGACATTTTGAGATTGCTTTTCCGTTTCAAAGGAAACACTGCTATGGAAAGGTGCTAGACAGACTGACCGACTGCATGAAATAGAAGCCCCTATTCATGGGCAGCAGCATTGTCCTCTTCCTTACAATGAGTCCTGCCATTGCAGGTCAGTTCTGACATGCTCGCTACCAGAGTGAAGCGGGTGTTCATTCTTTATGTACAATCGATCCTTGGCCTTTCCGTTAAGAGTGGAAGTGTTTTACAGCCGGCTTCCTTGTTATTTTCTCTCGCACACCTGTGACCAGCTTCCCATTACAATCCATTTTTCATCCAATTTCCTGCCCTTGGCGCTAATAGTACAGCATGTCTTACCAGGACTCTGTCTGGTCTCTGGCAGTCTAGTAATTGCAGAGCAAGGTGCTGAGTCTGTGAATCTGGGAGACACCTGGAAGCTCGGTGAACGTGCACAGGATAGAAGACTCTATGGAGGGAGAGAAAGGAGACTCGTGTATGATGCTCCAGCTTCTGAGCATCTCTTCACTTGTGGTCCTGTTCGCAGAGAAGGCACATAATAATTTTTCTAAGTGAAACCTGGCTTCAGTTAATGTTGGTAGTGCCATGGTTTTGTGCCCAAGACACCTACCTCATAGCAGTTGCCAAATCGCCAACTTATTTTTATAGTCTGCCCCAAATCTGGAACACGGTAAACCTTTATCACTAGCAGCATAGGCTGTGGTTGAACAACTTGCTGTATCCATGAAGTTAACAGGGAGCAGATTTAAAAGAAGCACTTTTTCACCCAACATACAATAAAATTGTGGAACTGATGACTGGAGAATGTTGTACAGGCCCAGTACCATAGCAGGCTTCAAAAAAGGACTGGATGAATTTTTGAAAGCCTGTGTCCATTAGGCTACTAGTTGGGTCAGTCAGGGGTACAAGAACCTTGACTGTCAGAAGCTGGGGGAGGATGGCAGGAAATGCATGACTCCGTTGTAACCTGCTGCGTTGTCCTCTGAGGCAACCGAGGCTGGCCACTGTCAGAGACAGGATGCTGGGCCAGATGGACCATTGGTCTGACCCAGTAAATGGTGCTTCTTATGTTGTTATAGTTACGATTAAAAACTTAAAACCGATGTACTGTTCAGGGGCAGGGAACCATTTCTCTTTAACAGGCTACTTTGAAAGCTCTGGGGGGCCAGACAGGAACTGGAGGTAGGGGTGTGCTCAAGATGGGGAAAAGGAGGAAGGGATCCATCCACATCATGGATCTCTGCTTATGGTTCAGGTGCATGCCCTCGTATCTGCTCCCTACTTCTTGAGTGCAGTTCTTTAGTGCTTGAGAGTAGGGTCTTAGTTCCGTGGCCTAGATTCAAGAACTGGAAAGGATCACATTAAAAAATACCAAAAAACAAGCCAGAAGTACACCCCCACCCCCCCCGCTCTAACATAGAGCAATTTACTTGTGTATTTGATACAAAGATACAGATGTTTCCCCATGATACTTACCTTGTATCTATTGTACACACACACACACACACACACACACACACACACACACACACACACACACACACA